>AYEL01072744.1:0-87501 GCA_000484575.1 Olivierus martensii
TTAATCAAATTCCCATAAAAACCTATGGTAAATCGATGATCAGTTAACCAACACTTCAGATAACAAACATTGTCTTGGAACGAATTATGTTTGCTAACCGATCACCCACTGTACACATTTTTATGAACTATTTAGTTGATCTCAAAAAGTCACTAATGTTAATTAATGCCATTCCCATTTACAAACTTTTTTGGGGTCCATACCAGTTCATCAAACCTAGAGTCCACTGTATTACATTTCTCTATATAACAAAATTTTTTTGTAAATCAGAAAAATATTATCAAACCCACTGTATTACAGTGGGTACACCCACTGTAATACAGTGGACAAACACTGTATTAAGTCACACTGTAACTTAATACAGTGGATTAACACTGATTCAGTGGATTAACACTGGATACAGTGGATTAACACTGGTACTTGGTACTTGATACAGTGGATTAACACTGTAATACAGTGGACTTGATACAGTGGGAAAACCCACTGTATCAAGTCCACTGTATTACATTTCTCTATATAACAAAATTTTTTTGTAAATCAGAAAAATATTCGTTAATTTTCTCTCTGTTTGTTGTTCTAAGGGGTCAAGTTATAAAGATGGATAGATTAAAAAAAGTTAAAAAATTTGGCTCTAGATGACATTAGTTGTATGTATTTGAGAGCAAATAGTCCAAACTAACTTGTAAGCTATAAATACCTTGGTAGATTAATACGAACAATACATATAAAGAGTAGCAATTATCTACTTTCTCCTGTTTTCTTCATATTTAAAATAGGCATAGTGAATTATTGCAATTGTCTCCAACAACTTTTGAAGTGATATCGGTTGCAAAAGGATTAATCTAAATGATAAATAACCTTAAAGAATAAATTAACCCTACTATCTTCATTTCCAATATAAAAAAGCAATCAATAGTCAAAATCACAATAATGTATTGAAAGTCACTAGAATAGCATGTAATTCTAATCTCTCCTATGCTAGCAGATATCAACTTAAACAAGCAGTATCATCATAGTAGTGACAGACTGGAAAATTTTACTGGCTCTGGCAAACTGAAATAAACTGGCCCCCAAGAGTATATTAATATGAGTACATAAAATATGTAAATATAGTTTTTTTGTGGAAGGGGAGTAGAGGGAGTTAATTAATAGTTAAGGAATTAAGAGTAATAAATGTGTACATATAATGCATATAATATAATTAAACATTTTAATAAATTATCCCATTAAATATTTTTTTATCCCAAAAGTCCAAGAGGATGTTCACATATTTTACGTATAATATTTTCATTTTCTAATTGTGATGGTAACTGTTTTTCAATTGACATTATTATTAGTGCTATTTCTGCTTATGAGAAAGGATTTGTTATTTTTGTTTATGCTTTATTTAAATAAAATAAAAATTTAAACTACAGGCTTTTTTTAATTTAATAAAAATTGAGACACCAACTTTGATCTGTTTTTTTAAAGCTGTTTTTTTTTGTTTTTTAAATCTTAAATTTTTTTAAAGCTGTTTTTTTTTGTTTTTTAAAACTTTGATTTTGTTTTTTTTTTAATTTTTTAATTTATAAATTTACTAATAAGGTCCTTTGAAAATTGTTCTTTTATTGATTTGTATTGATTTGTTCTTTTATTTCGTGAAAGCTGAAGATTGAGAGCTCTTGTGCAATTAATAACTAAAATTCTAAATTCTATGATTTGATTAAAATAATGGAAAAATGCTTTCTTATCATAATTTAAAATGTATACCTTTATCCAAAGCTTTGGGGTATTTAATATCTATATTGTTTACAAGTCTCAACTGGCCTCATTAAGTCCAGCCCACTAGGCAATTACCCAGTGTCCTGGAAGCCCAGTCTGCCACTGCATCATAAATTATATTAATATAATAGTTTCATTTTTAGTTTATAGATACATATACAATTTGTGTCAACTTCTTTATAATTTATATTTTTATCTTCTGTTGATAAATTATCAAAAAGAGATTAATTTTTAACTAAATTTCATGAGATTTCCATTCAGAATCAGTAATATCATTATTTAAATGAGTTGATGCTATTTATCAAGCAAGTCTGTTGGAAAAACAGCAGTTCCATTCTGTAATACACATTTTCTAATACTGAGATTTGAAGGAATTAAACGTAATTTAGCCCTCAAAATAAATATAATACCAAAAATAATAAAAAAAAGAAAGAAGAATATTACTTAGGACAGATCTAGGTCAAAACTAAAAGTAAACTTTTATTAGGTCTAGGTCAATTCTTCATAACACATACATGTAGTGTCACCTTCCCTTATCAGAGGTAGCACGGTAATACTACTGATAATATACTTGATACCTTCATTTAACATTAGAGGGGATGCTGATGGTAGTGTTTCTCAGGAACCACTGAGCCAATTTACTTGAAATTTTTTTTTTAAATGACTGCTGGGGTGAGTCTAGGATAACAAAAAAATTTGGCTTCACAAAACCACAGTGGGGCTTGGCAAAGTGCCAAAAACTGCAAAATTTGCATAAATGGCACATTTAGGACTCAGTCAATATTGTTCGGATTTCGATGTGGATGGTACCAGTCGATTTATCATAATAAGCCAAACAATTTGGTGTATAACACGTCAAACTATATCATACTGTAAGCATATTTGTAATGAAAAATAGATGTCAATAATCTGACATGTTAGACAACCTATACAATCTTCAATTTTTGCATAAAATTGCTAAAATTTTCTGACATTGTGTGACTGAAAATCTTGGAAGATCATTTTTCCATTTTGAAAAATCTTTTTAGAAAGGATTTTATTCAATGATAAAGTCGCCGAAATGTTTAAACAAAAAAATCGAGGTTTTTAGGACCTAATGAAGTATGGTAGCAGACAGTTCAATTCCATCTGAGGACAAATTTTTTCTTTTTCATTTTTAAGTAATTTAGCAGAAAATTTATTAGATGAACTGAGAAAACATGGAATTAAGGGTTTTCAGCTATGTGAACACGAATTTGCTACAACCAGTGAGTTAGCTTAAACGTACAGTAATCCAACATATTGTAAAGTTTATTCGATAAGAAATTTTGGTTTAACAAAAAGTAATGTACTAGTTTATTGGAAAATGCTCCAAAGGGGCAGAAAAAAGATGAATATACTCAAGGAAGGTGGTCTCAAAAATTAAAAAGAAGTGTACAAGCATCAAAAAGAAACATACAAGACTTAAAATCAATTTTTAAAGCTGAAGTATACTTTATTCTATGAACTTGGAAAAAATCTCTTCACCAAAAAAAGTATATTCAGCAGCTGAGCAAGTAAAGGCAAAAAGTGGCCAAATTGGAAAATATGAAAGTGTGATTGCATCCAACAACTGTGGTTTGCAGTGAAATCCAACTGCATTTTGATTTGGGTTATGAATCTATATCTGGTAGTATATTCAGGTGTACATAGCTGTTCACCTGAATAGTAAGCAGCAAAGGGTTTAGTTTTGTGCGCAATGCTGCGGAATATACTTTTTTGTGAAGAGATTTTTTCCAAGTTCAGAGGTTAAAGTATACTTCAGCTTTAAAAATTGATTTTAAGTCTTTTACACTTCTTTTTAATGTTTGAGACCTTCTTCCTTGAGTATATTCACCTTTTTTTCTGCCTTTTCGGGGCATTTTTTAATAAATTAGTATCATTATACACAGGGGCAGACTAGGACATATTTTCAGTTCTGGCATTATCCTGACAGTGGCCCACTAGTTAGACTTAGTATTAGGACAATTCGTTGCATGAATATATTGTCGCATTTTGCCATAAGACATAGAAAAAAATAAAGACAAGAGTATTTCAAAAAATTAAATAATTTTTTTTATAAAATTTTTTTGCAATACTCCTATCTTTATTTTATTTTATTTTTATAACTTAACGTCCTTGTGACAATGTATCTGTAGTATATATTAAATAAATTAAATACATAAAATTTTTTACAAAACAAATTTTAATAAATAAAAATAATTACCTAATTGCCTAAAGTACAAGTCTTTATTTGTGTGCAAATATTTAAATATTGATAAATTTGAATAAAAATGAATGAAGAAGAATCTGAAACAAATATATATTATATTGAAAGTGTGGTGCGTAACATAAATAAAAAAAAAAAAATCGGTTTGTGGCTGCTGGCCCATATTGTTACAATAGTACCGGCCCTTCTGGCATTTGCCAGAACGCCCTTATGGCCAGTCCGCTCCTGATTATACATAACACATTCAAGTTATACTGATAGTAATGGCCAAACTTCATATAACCAGAATAGGCAATACTGGATCTTTTATATTATGTAAATAAATTTTCATTATTTATTTTTTTTAATTTTAATTAGTTTTAGTTATTTAATTATTTGTTACCAACTTTTAGTGTAATCTAAAAATAATGATGTATCTAAAACATATTTGTAATAACTGTATTTTCTATTACAATTGTAAGTAAAGCTACATTCATATGATTATTATAAAAACTTTTATTGTTTATTATTTTCTGTCAATTTCAATGAAATCAAGCTTACTGATTTCATTGGAAGTCACACTTATTGATCAAATTCATTTCCACATCCTATTGTAAGTCAAATGCAAGAGGAATATCAAAATAAACTCTTTCACAGTGCTTTTCCATAAGAGTATTTTAAATAAAACTAATAAATATAAATTTTTTTATTTTGGATCTCTTGTTCAATTACAAAAGTAACAACATAGACAGACTACATCACCAATTTTACTGATCCTGTCATTTATCCATATTTAAAGACTAACAAATAATGTTTAACAGCCTTTTCCATAGGAAAACAACAATTTATGTAAATAAACTGTAACATAGTATATCTACTATTATAAAGCAACAAGTAAATATTCAAAACTTATAGCTACAAATGTTAAATAATGTTACTAAAAAAATTACATTTTCAAATAACTAAATCAAATCAAAAGTTAAATCAAACTAATAAATATAAATTATTTTTTTATATTAAAAATTTATTAAAGCCAAAAATAAAATTTGAGAAGTTTAGATTCTCTGGAGTAATGAAAGTTCTTTAATAAAGTTATGCATTTTAGGAATATAACAAAGCTCATTTAGCAAGCATTGGAAAAATTTTGTTTCATAGAGTTTATAATAAAATTATGCCTTTCATTCTTTGCAACAAGCAAATACTTCTAAAATATTTAAATATAAACAATAGTTCTAACATTGATCAAGAACTGAACTATTCTAACACTGGAATCCCCAAACCATAGTCCACAAGAAGACTTTCTCCAGTCTGCTTTATGAATATTATATGAAGATTTCATCTAGTTTTATCCAGATATTTGTTCCTTATGAAAGAAGTTTTAAAATATATAAACACAGAAAGCAATTAAATAACAATTGGAAAATACTAAAAATTATCATAAATATCTCAATATTTATTTCTTAAATTTAATAAATAATATCATTCGAGCAATATAATGTTTTGAGAAAATATTTTATTGTTTAATTCAGAGATTGCAAAATGCCATTATTTCAAACACATATAATTGAAAAATCTCTTGCTTTAAATATCAATAATAACACACAAAAAATAGCCCTTCATGCAAGGTATAAGCAAAGTTTTAATTATCTATAACGTTTTTGGACTAATTAAAAGTCCATCATCAGTAGTATGTTACAATTAACTAAGTTCTAAAGTTCTTTGAACGTTACAGAACAGAATTTTTAAATTATAATAATAGAACACAATTTACATTAATAAATTTTTAAGAACAAGATAATGGAACATATAGATTTCATACCAAGAATACTGGGAAATAGAACGTAGCAGTCTATTTTAAAATCATACATAGCAAATAAACATACTAACACTGATAAAATATACGAATAAACATAAGGTAGTATTAAATACAATAAGAAAAACACAGTGATCATATATACTTAACATATTAATAAAATAGAGAACAACGGCATATGCACGGCAATTCCACAAATACAGGATCTTGGAGACACCATATGTCTAGGTTGATTAGTCGAGTAACGGAAAGAATCAAACAATAGCAAACATAGCAATAGCTGGTTACCAGCATAGTTATAATCTATTCTTAGCAGCCCATTTCCATGACAGTGGCAAATCGTCTGGAGCATTATCGTTAATCAGATATTTATACATTGATTGTTTAACTAACTCGATAGCCTCATGTGTGACCAGGCCCCTCCCGTCATATATAGATTTTATAACTTTAGCTTTAGCCCAATCAATATCAATATTTTGTTCCTCAGATTGTTTATCCGACCACTTTGGTCGGATAAACAATCCGAGGTACAATATATATTAGAACAAGGGAAAAAGTATGGATATACTTATAAAACTATCATGGGCGTATGGAATAAGATTTCCAGTGCCTTGTTAAATCCGTGCCCTAAGCCACCTATTATGTATAGTACACTTGACACTTCCAGATTTATTGATGTCGCTTATGATAAAGGGCTTAGTAAAATAACTAATAAGATGATAGGGCCGCTTGAACATAAGATTGTGTGGAAGAGAGGAAAGACTATATTTGACTGCTTGAGGAATGCGAAAGACCAAGTACCAGCTAATAGAAGAGCTGGTATTTATGAAATCCCAATCATTAATAAAGATGAATGCTCCCTGCAATATTATCTAGGAAGTACTGCTAGAAATTTATGTAAACGCCTTAACGAACATAAAACGGATATAATAGCTGGTAGGTTAACTACGGCCTTGGCGATGAAGTTTTATGAACAAAATATTGATATTGATTGGGCTAAAGCTAAAGTTATAAAATCTATATATGACTGGAGGGGCCTGGTCACACATGAGGCTATCGAGTTAGTTAAACAATCAATGTATAAATATCTGATTAACGATAATGCTCCAGACGATTTGCCACCATCATGGAAATGGGCTGCTAAGAATAGATTATAAGTATGCTGGTAACCAGCTATTGCTATGTCCGCTATTGTTTGATTCTTTCTGTTACTCGACTAATCAACCTAGACATATGGTGCTTCTCCAAGGTCCTGTATTTGTGGAATTGCCGTGCATATGCCGTTGTTCTCTATTTTATTAATACGTTAAGTATATATGATTACTGTGTTTTTCTTATTGTATTTAATACTACCTTATGTTTATTCGTATATTTTATCAGTGTTAGTATGTTTATTTGCTATGTATGATTTTAAAATAGACTGCTACGTTCTATTTCCCAGTATTCTTGATATGAAATCTATATGTTCCATCATCTTCTTCTTAAAAATTTATTAATGTAAATTGTGTTCTATTATTATAATTTAAAAATTCTGTTCTGTAACGTTCAAAGAACTTTAGAACTTAGTTAATTGTAACATACTACTGATGATGGACTTTTAATTAGTCCAAAAACGTTATAGATAATTAAAACTTTGCTTATACCTTGCATGAAGGGCTATTTTTTGTGTGTTATTATTGCCATTATTTCATACATTACACATTACATGTCAAATGCTATGCTGGCAAATTGTTAAGTACATTAGCAAAGAAAGATTTCTGCTTTTATATTTCAATTACTATCCTACATCCCCATATGGAGGCATCCAGAACACTAAAATTATTTAAAATTGAAATAAAATGAATGATTTTTGTACAATTTGTTAAAATAAGATATAAAACATAAAATAAGTATTATTTTTGTGCTTAACACTTTATTAATGGAAAGGTAACAGATAAGAAGGTAACTGATAACAATTATGAGGGCTATGCAAAAGTAAAGAATGTTTGCATGTAATAGTCATGAACATGAATGATCATTGTTGATTCAAACTCAACTAATTCTCTGGTATGTTGCTCAGTTTCGACCTAATTCCATGATGGTATATTTATTGTTACTGTTTTTTCCAAACATTTGAAATGATTGAAAAAATTGAAAATCCCCACTAAGCATGAAATATGAAGTCTGATTCTATTTCTAAATACAAAATAAGTTTGACTTAAAAACATTCATTGGCAAATCATGGAAGTACATACTGTTATAAGCCAAGTAAGTGTGAGAAAATGGTGTTTAAATAGTTATTTAATCAATGAAGTTCGAATATTCATAATGAAGATTGTCCTGGATTCCCTTCTTTTGTGACTGAAGAACTAAAACAAAAACTTGATGATTAAATTCATAAGAACTGATCATCAAGTTTGGCACTTCATTCTTGACAGATTGAATAATTCATTTCTTCAAATTTCAAGACCTCTTCTTCATGAAATTGTTACAGATTTTCTTGGGCATATAAAAGTTTATTCCAAGTGGGTCCTTAGACAACTATCAGAAGAATACAAAAAAATTGAATGGTAAGGTTTTAACATTTCTCCATCATTACACATAAGACAGGGATGAATATTTGAATCACACTGTCACGAGATAAGACGTAAGTCTTTCACAAAATCTCTGAAATTGCCAATCAGTAGAATGACAGCATTCAAGATCTACGAAACAAAGACAGTTTAAGCAAATTTTGAGTGCACAATAAGTGATGACCATTTTTTGGGATCAAAAAGGCCTCCATCTCATTGACTTTATACTGAAGAGAACACCAATAATGCACAAGCATACTTAAAACATTGAAACAGTTCTGACACTCAATTCAAAACAAACAGCACAATCCTTTGAACAATCCTGTTGTCAAACAGTGTTGTTTGTCTCCACAATAATGCACGTTCACACAATACTGCAACAACTCAAACCATACTTCAAAACTTCAGCAGAAAACTTTTTAGTACCCAGCATACAGTCCTCACCTGGCTTTCATTTGTTCCTTAAAATGAAAAATTTCTTGGGTAGTAGTTATTTCAGAAGTGATGAGAAGTTGAAAGAAGCTTCCACTAATTGGCTGAAAGATCTAGCAATGGATATCTATGATAAAGGAATGCAAAAACTACTGCCACATTACAATTAGTACTTAAATCTCAGTGGTGACTATGTAGAAAAATAAGTTACATATTGTAGTAAGTACTCAATAAATTTTTTCATTTATTACTTTTCATTTTATTTTTAAAGCCAAATGTTCTTTACTTTCTGGATGACCTTCATATTTCTTTTCTTATGACAGTTATATCATAAATTTATATCAAGTATGTAATTAACTTATTAAAATTAATCAGAATCTATAGTCGACGACAAGTTAAGAATGTAGCACTGTAGAAGCTGTAGATATTGTTTACAGCTTTATCACTCCAACATAAGAAATAGTCCTTCACGGTAACGCGAATAATTTAATGATATCGTTATCAAAACAGAAACTGACATGCAGTGTGAAATACCTAAAATACTAAAATCTATGTGTTAATGATTAAAAATCAACAGTATAAAAAATACGAAAATAATTCATTTTTAAATATTTACCCATCATTCATTTCTTTTCATCATGGCGTCGTCATCTCCAAAGAAGTTCTATCGTTGTTTCGGAAGAGGAATTGTTTTGAATAGCCAAACACGGCAGATCGTTTTGAATGTATATTCAAAACTTCGAATGCAAAATCCGTCGATATCTATTCGGTCATTAGTTACTATGACAAGTGACTTAACAGGAGTAGGAGTTGCAACAATTTTTAAATTGAAGGCAGAAGTTCGAAAAACTGGTAAGCCTTGTTCTCCATCTCGTAAACGTGTCGGTGCTGTTGGAATACGAGACAGGTTGAAAAAGTACGACGATTTTGAATTGTCCTGTATCCGTCGTAAGATTCATTCCTTCTATCTACGCAACGAGATTCCAACCGCCGCAAAAGTTCTATCCGAGGTAAATAGCGATGATGATCTGCCAACCCTTACGTTAAGATCTTTTCAACGCTTATTAAATAGTATGGGCTTTATATATAGCAAACGCAAACAGGATAATGCTTTAATAGATCGTGATGACATTATACTTTGGAGAAGAAAATATTTACGAGCTATTAAGCAACTGAGGAAAGAAGGAGTTCCCTGTTATTATTTAGATGAAACATGGATAAATGCAGGCCACACCAAAACTAAAGTGTGGCAAGACACCAGTATTGAGAGTTCTCGACAAGCTTTTTATTCTGGTCTCTCTACAGGATTGAAAGCACCATCAGGGAAAGGTGGACGACTAATAATGCTTCACGTGGGAAACGAAAATGGCTTCGTTGAAGGTGCGCTTGACTTATTCCAATCAAAAACGAAGAAGGCTGATTATCATGAAGAAATGGATGGAAATCACTTTGAACAGTGGTTCAAAACGAAACTTCTACCGAATATACAGCCAAACAGCACAATTATTATGGATAACGCACCATATCATAGTGTTAAACTTGAAAAAATCCCAAACAGATCATGGAAGAAATGTGATATTCAGTCTTGGCTAAACAGGAAAGGTCTTCCTTGGCATCCTGATAACGTAAAAGCTGAACTGTTGCAGATTGTAGATTCGGTAAAAGAAAAATACGAAATGTATAGAATAGATTCTCTGGCTGCCAGCGAAGGACATTCTGTTCTGCGACTCCCTCCGTATCACTGCGAACTCAATCCTATCGAAATGGTGTGGGCCGAAGTAAAAGGATATGTGGCTACCAATAATAGAACTTTTAAAATTAGTGATGTCGAAAGATTAGCTTATGAAGGTATTTCAAAAGTAACATCCGAACACTGGAAAAATTACATTAATCATGTTCAGAAGGTAGAGGAAAAAATGTGGGAGTTAGATGGTCTAATCGACGGAAATGAAGAAAATTTGATAATCGTCGATAATTTCAGTAGCACCGAAACTGCCGAGGAAACTGAGTGATTGGGTAGATATCGACGGATTTTTCATATATAAAGGCCCTTTTCAGGGCCACAAATTTTGATAAAGAGGTGCCTAGTCAATTTAAAACATTTTTTTTATTATGGGGAGGCTCTTGATACCCTATCCTTTTGGGTTTTGCCAATGTATCTTGTTAATAAATAAAATAAATTTATAAATAAACGTTTTATTTATCATAAGCAAATAAAAATACAATATTTAATATCTTATCAGTAACGACAATATTGATTTTAAAAAATTGTTTAGAAGTGTAAAAATAAATTCTATATAAATCAGTAGCAATACTATAAGTTATTCTCCCCTTTTTAAAAACCGTTCCTCCCTATTATTGATAATCGTACAGTCCCGCGTATTGATATCTTCTGCTAATCCAGTGAATAGACCGGCATAGCTTCCACAGTGCTACATTCTTAACTTGTCGTCGACTTTAGAAATAACAATTGATAAATTGATCAATTCATCAATCATTATTTCAGAACATCTCTATTCATATAAAGTATAATGATATATGGGTTATATGTCAATTTTTGCTCCAATCAGTTAATATTTAAAACTGCCACAGTTAACAATCAAAAATCTGGCAATCAATATTCTGGTTCCATCAGTTTTTCAGCATGAATGATGGAGCACAATTTTAAATTTACCGCATTGGCACGCCATTGTTTTCTGGAGGTGCCATTCATGTTTTGATGGCCCTATACTCCAGAATCAGAAGTTTGGTCATGCTTGCAACCAGGTTGCCAGATTGATTTTTTTGGATGCCAAATGAGCTCTTTTTTTGGCAACATGATTGACATTAGAAATTTTTTTTAACATTTTGATGTTTTTTCTGGCTGTTTTGCTTATTGGCATTATATAAAATCTTTTAACTTTTTCCGAGAGTAGAGTAATGAATTAAAATTTTGTAGAACTCTTTTATTTAGTTGAATTAAAATTCTGTAGAACTACAGTCTTTTATTTAGATATTGAACATTAAAATTTCATTTGCTTTTCATTTAGTGTTTAATTTTATTTCTTTAAGGCACTGTACAAGTTGTCCTTTTCTGTTAAATATATACAGCATACATATACATCAAAAATCCAGAATTTTTGAAAATCCAGTAATCCTCAGATCTTGAGGTTGCTAGATTTTTGATTGTCAATCTGTATTTTAAACATGATTCAGTGAAAATATCCAAATACTACTTCTGAAAAAATTAACTACTTAATACTAATATTTAATAAAAAATTTTTTCTTTCACAATTTGACAAAATCAAAATATACTGTTTCAGTATATTTTGATCTTGAAACAGATTTCAACATTGTCTTGAAAGAGATTTTAACATTTTGGCTAGCAATAGTTTGGCATACTGTAACAAAAAATTGTATAAAATATTGATTATAATTAAATGTTGGAAATTTTAATTTATTCAATGAATAAAATAATTTTTCTTGTATTTATTATATTTATTAAATAATCTACATAAATAAAATTTGTTTATAAATTAAAACAAAAATTATTTACCATTCACTACTTTATGAAAATGTAATCCATCTGTAGATCTTTCTTGTTCAGGTGTTAAGGATGCAGGAGTAATTATATCTAAATCATCAATTATAAGTACTGAGGGTTGTCGATGAATTATTTCAGAACAATCCCTTTTCCAATGTTTCCAAATTGTTTCAGCCCGTTTACCTGAATAAAATTTGAAAATATCATAAAAAAAAATAAATAAACTGGATTTTTATTTTTAAATTTAAATTATTTAATTAATAAATGACAATTAATAAAATGGAGAATGTATTAATAACACAAATATATGCATTCATAAATAAAAAATATATATATTGACATGAAATAACAGAACAAAATATATATATATAACAAGCACTAAAGTAATTTTATTAATTATTATGTTATACTGAAAACTGTCTAAAACAGTGCTGGCCAAAAGGTGGCCCACCAAGCCATTTTGTGATATAATATTTCACGATTTGTGATATAATATTACTGTTTTTGTTTTTTTCATTTTATTTATTACTTATTTAAGAGATTAATAAAAAGAATCCTAAAATTGAATTATATTAATTCAATTAATTAATTTTTCTTAATTATTAGTTATTATTTAATGATCAACAAGCTATCAATGACATCACACTTTATAAGACCTTCAATCACGTCAATTTTAGTTTTAACTATTTCAGTTTAGTTTTGAATTTTGACTGTATTTTAAAGTTATTTTTTGGTTTATAACACTCACCATTACAATGATTGTGTGACTGTTGTTGTGAGATTCTGTTTTAATTTTATTTTTCTGGCTAATTTTATTTTATTTTACCGTGAGTTCATTGCATTTGTGAAATGAGTGAGAAAAAATGTAAAACAGAAAATGAAAATAGAGTCTATCAGGAGCAGTGGGAAAATGACTTTTTCATAACAAATCACATGGATAAACTGCTTTGGTTTAACGAACCTTTTCTTAACTTTTGTCGTTTTGGTCGGAAAGTAATATCAATATTTGGTAGTACTTATTTGTGAGAAAGTGCATTTTCTAACAAGAAGATAGTTAAGAATTGATTCAGAATCTGCCTTGGAGATTCTTCTCTTTTACATATTCTGCAGCTAGCTACAACAGGAATGGATGTAAATATCCCAGCACTTATAAATGCTGCTGCCCACTCTCATTTATCACATTGAATAGGTACATACATACCTCTTTTATATTTTTTAACTGTTTATGTTTTATAACTTTTTGTTAACATGCAACATGTTTATTGGATGCAATCTGGTAAATATAATTTTGTAATAAGGTCATATTTATTGGATGCAATCTGGTAAATATAATTTTGTAATAAAGTTTGCTAATCTGGAAATAAAATTGGTTTCAAAAAAAGTTATATTTATGCGTTCCGTTTGTTGAGACAATAGCGTATCGAGTACCGAAGCCCCTCCCCTTTTTCGATTTTTGTGTTCCATTTGTTGAGACAATAGCTTATCAAATATCAAAGCCCCTTCCTTTTTTTTGTAACTGCAGCCCTCCATATTTCTAGTAAACATGGCAGCCCTCAGGTTCATTATAACTGGACAGCACTAATCTAACACGTAATTCTTCTCTAATTAGCTGTAATTCTATTTTCTATTGCCATTATATTGTTTGTATCTGATATATGTAATTTGTTTTGCCTATAAATGCAATATATAGTATAATTATAATATTCAAACAGAAGTACAGATTAAATTTGAACTAACATTAAAAGTAATTCTGTAATTAAATTTTTATTAAATGTTACTTTGATAATACATAAGCAACTTTATTTTCTTTCATAAAAGAACATGATTATCTATTTATTTATATTTATAATATAATAAAAAAATAATACCTTGTAATTTTCTGCATGATATTATATGATGATAAATATAATGTGGTGATTTTGATATCTTCTGAACTAAACTTCGTGCTAATGTGCTTTTACCAACACCTCTTGGACCACATATCAATAATATTACTGTAGTGAAATATTTAGGAAGAATGGAATCAGATATAGGTGATAGATTTAACCATAATTCAAGAAATGATGAGCCCTTCTTTAACAATGCATCTATTCCACTATAAAATTTTATAATGTTAGATTATTAAACTTTATGTTGCAAAAATTATAAAGTATATTAAATACAACAAGTCTATAAATTGAATAATATGAGGGGAGACCAAAAAGTTCTTACCCTTGTCATGACATAGATGTGCTAGGAATCTGAAATTTGTTTCTCTAACTTTTCCTTCTCTACATATCAATCTCCTAGGGCTACACACTTCTCACACCTGTATAACAGTTATATAATCTTATCTTTGTAGATGGATGGGCAGATTTGGAGGCAAACCAGCTCTCCACATCAGTAATTATCTCATCATCATCAAAGAAACTTCTTCCCCATAAATGTTTTTTATATTTTAAAACAGGAAGAAGTCTCAAGGTGTCAGGTTGAGAGAATATAGGGATGGGCAAGGTTTCTTAATCATATTTGCACAGAAAAGTGATTGTTTCTGCAGTTCAGTGTGCAGGTGCATTGTCAGCTAGCAGCAATGCATCTTTTGATAGCAAACCATGTTGTGAGATTCTGTTCCTTTCCTTCCTCTTTTCTCATGGACTCAATATTTTGGGATATATTTAAAATCTTCAATATTTTGTACAGCTGTCTTTCATAAACAATTGCCAGGGATAAAAAATTAAACTATTAACCAATGACAAATCAATTATAGCAAGTGCTATTACAACCATTTTTATGATTACTATATTTCCAAGCTGAATTGTTCTCTTTCTTTTGTTTAATCTATATATATATATATAATTTTATGTTATAATTTTAAATAATAATTAAATGTAATTGCTTGTATATTATACTAAATGTTTTAATATTAAATCTCAAATTGAATTGTTAGAATATATATAGAGTAGAGTTTCCCTAATCTGACACATATGGTTCCAGGGCTTGTCAGATTTCAGAGATTTGTCGGATTATTGGATGTTCAATGAAAAAATGGAAATTACACAAACAAATACACTCAGTTTATTAAGACTTTCCTATCACTGCTCTTGCTGTTCAAATCTTTTACAAACCCCTCAATTTTATTCTGATTTTTTTTTATATCATAAATAGTGGCTTGTGCAATACCATAAAATGAAGCCAAATCACTAACCTTTTTTCCCAAGTCACATTTCTTAATTAAGTCTTGTGTTTTCGTTTTTCACTTTTTCCGACTTGACATTATGTAAAGATAAATAACAAACACTGATTCAGTAAAAACACTATTTTACAGTAAACAGTGTACTGAACTTAAAAATGAGTCAGACTATAATGCCTGTGCAATGAATGAATAGCGACTGACAATTTGTTTACATCAGTTTCTCTCTCTCTCGTACATGGACAAGTTGACATGAAAATTTCACATAGGTGGCGCGATAGTTCACAGAGTGTCGGACTACAGAGACTCAACTGTATTTAAACAAATGTATAAATTACAAAGGAACATTTATGTAACAATAGAATTTGTTAATCTAAATCTGTGTTATAATCAGAAATTTATTGGATTATGCTCATAAAAAAATACATTAATACCTAAACTTGAAATAAAACTAATGAACAGATAAATTTTAAATTTAGTTTTTGAATAATCTTTTTGGCTTGAAGAGAACTTCAACTATTCTAAATTATTAAACATTTCCATAAACAATGCTTTTGAGAGGAAATAAGTATCATATAGTTGAAAGAGAGGAAATCAAAGTTGACAGAGCCTCCTAACAAACAGAGCCATAAACATCAGAATTGACAGTTCATGCCAATCCTAATAAAAAGAAAACATCAAATGGAGCAATTGTAGGTGTGAATACTAATTTGAATTCATTCTCAACCTTACAGAATTGGTAGAAATATTGATGGGCAAGGACGACACCTTTAAAAACTCAGAGACAGTCCAGTATGAAGAGTTTGTGTGTGTTCATTGTCCCATTTAGATGTAATCGTTAATATTCTCCTGTCTAATAGCAACTATCCATCTAAACTCTTATAAATTTGTGGAACAAAGAAAATTAGATGAAAAAGTAGCAGTAATCCTCTCTCAAAAAGCATTGTTTACAAATGCATAGGAACTTAAGATTAGGGCAGGATATTTTTATTATAATTCAAAGTGTTTCATTAGTTTTTCTCAATTGAATTTATATGTGAATTGCACATGTGTATTTATACATATTTGTGTATAATTTATATGTGATCTGCATGTGTGCAACATTGATATTTTATGTAACTGCTTGTATAATTGATTGTATAAGTTATGCTCTTATATATATTGTCCAATTTACTGCATATACTCATCAACTTACCATTAAACCAAAGCACTCTTAGCAGTTGAGATCATAAGATCATTATTGAATAGAATTTAGAAGTGATCTCAACTGCTAAGAAAGAGTGCTTTGGTTTACTAGTATGTCTCTTATATCTTAATCTAATAATTTAATAAATATAAAATTATTTTTATTGTTTATAATAGTTGTCTTTACTTCTACATATTTCTAATAGTATCTAGACTCTGAATGTCACTTATTTATGTGTATTTATTAAAATTTTTGGCCATTATTTCCAAAATCTGCATTTGGTGTGAGTGCAATAAATTATCACACTTGATATCAGAAATCTTGACTTAACTGTCTCTGCTTGGCAGTTAAATCGCATCCATAACAAATCATTTCAGTCCACAATGTCTTTTTTTTCCTTGATACTATAAGATCATTATTGAATAGAATTTAGAAGTGATCTCAACTGCTAAGAAAGAGTGCTTTGGTTTACTAGTATGTCTCTTATATCTTAATCTAATAATTTAATAAATATAAAATTATTTTTATTGTTTATAATAGTTGTCTTTACTTCTACATATTTCTAATAGTATCTAGACTCTGAATGTCACTTATTTATGTGTATTTATTAAAATTTTTGGCCATTATTTCCAAAATCTGCATTGGGACAACACCTTTAAAAACTCAGAGACAGTCCAGTATGAAGAGTTTGTGTGTGTTCATTGTCCCCATCACTGATGCATGCACGAAAATAAAATTTAAAGGAAATAAGCATACCATAAAACAATTAATTTTATCACACCCCTATGTGATAATCATAATTAACAAGTAAAATTGAAATGTTAGCAAGAAATAAGAACCCACTTTTTACATTAGAGTACGAGTAAAAGAAGGTTGACTGTGAGAACCCTACTGTAGATCATATTAAAGCAGTTTATAAACGCACAGCATTGTGTTTTACTGTTAGCTGTTGGTACGAGTTAGCACAGATATAATATTGCAACCATCATTCAAGCAAAATGGCAGACAAACAGAAAAATATATTTAATTAATGCTGTTTTAACCATTCAAGCAAAATTGCAAACAGAAAAATATATTTAATTAATGCTGTTTTTAACCTTTTCAATTCATATTTCTGCTAATATGAATAAACAAAAAAAAAAATGTAACTAGCGGGAATAGAACTCGGGCCGACAGCATGGCAGTTTGCCGCTTAACCATGCTGCCATGCCAACTCGTCGTTAATTAGTATAACGAACTGGTATACTTTTGTCGCGTCTTTCTTCAAGGTCATTTTTCTCCATAATGGCTAGCCATTGGCCTCTAGCCTTTTACTGTGTTTTAGTACTAGTCAAGAACTCTTACAGAAATAAATTTTGTTTCATTCCATTTTCTGGCCCTCGCACCCTCTCCTTGTAAGTTAAAAAGGGAGAATAGAGCAAAGAAGGGTGAGAACCACTAATCTAAAGAAAGTATTTCCCTGGATCTTCCCAGTTAATCTGAATCTACTATATGGTGATGATTAAAAAATAATAATTACCTCTTTGCAGTTTTCAGTACAACAGCTAGTTTTCATACGTAAATCAAACCATCTAACAGTACCATCTTCACCACATGATAAAAATGTATGAGGATCATTGGGTACAGTCATTATTTCATAAGCAGTTCCAAAATGACAACTAAATAAATTACTCATACTCGATTCTGGATGATCCAAATTGGAAAATATAACAACTCCATCACCGGAACAAGATACTACCTATTAAATTTTAATCAATATATTTAAAATAATAATAATTTATAATAAATTCAATATTTTTTAAGATAAAAACTACAGAAATGAATATATAGGGTGGCCATAATTAAATTTCCTGTATTTAGAGCCTTCTATAATCTGATCTAGAATGGCACCAAATTTAGCAGGGAAACTAATTAAAATTGTAAAGAATCAAATCCAAACTTTTTCTTTATTTCTATTTATTTCCTATTATATTTATTTGTGTATTTTATATAGTTAAGAGTAAAAATACTTAATCGTGTCTCAAGCTTTCAAAAATGGTAGTAAGAAATGACATGGTTTCATCTTTGAAAATGTGTATCATGACATCATCAATTCTCTAAACTGCTTTTACTTAATAAAAATCAAACCATAAAACAAGCATTTTTCACAATGTAGAATAATTTATTAAATTGTAACTAACATTTCTGGCATTCAGCTATCATCAGGTTATACAACGGAACAGAACGTTTTAAGCAAACATTAAAAGTTCAAAGAAAAAAAACCATAACAATATATTATTATTCTTTTTTTGTTTAAACTTTTAAATTTTTATTATAACATTCTGTTCCATTGTGTAACCTGATGATGGCTGAATGCTGAAAACGTTAGTTACAATTTAATAAATTATTCTACACTGCGACAAGTGCTTGTTTTATGGTTTGATTTTTATATTATCCATTCTAATAATATCACTGCTCAAATAGAATCTTATAATAAAGTTAAACACTTCTCTATTTTTGATGGAATTGTAAACATTATTATGTTAAATATTATAATAATAAAGATGAATGACTTGATTGTTGGTGATAATCTGTGAGTAGAAAAATAGAAATTATTTGAAAGCATTATGTAAAAAAGTTTGAGTGCGAGCCTACCATGTATGTCACTTATAAGGAGACATCTGACCATGAACAGATTTTGTAGTAGTTGAATCAAAAGAAACATTAGGTTTAATAATATTGTTGGATTGCCAATCAACCACTTGAGTATTTTTTTTATAGCATGAGTGGAAGTTTATTAGATTAAGTAATTTAACATTTCTTGGATATTTGAATTAGTTTTTAATAAATTTATTATTGTTTTTGAAGTTTTGTTTTGTGATTAAGTTATTTTTACTAATTTCTTGTACTTAATAATAATAATAATAATAATTACAATAAAACCTGTTAACACTTTGCAAATGTTTTTTTGTGGATTTATTAAACTATTCCTATTACTTATTTGTTTTTGGAATTTATTCAATTTGTATTTTAAGTCCACTAACCTTTCTTTTTTGTCAATTTTATTCCAACACGTTTGTGATTTCATTAACAGGGTGAAATTCTGGTTGGTTATTGTTTTCAATGTTAGACTAGTAATTATTTTGGAAATTATTTTTCCAGTAGAAGGCTTGGCCAGGCATATTTTAAAATTATTACAGAGTTGTAGTCTGTTAGGTTTAAGTATTGATAGTTTGGAAATTTGTGACTTTGAAGGATATGAGAAGCAGCATTTCGCAAAAAATAGTTTAATTCAAATAGTTGCCAATTGGAAAAATATGGTACTGTACAATGTAAAAAATCATGAAAATGGACAGACAAATGAATAAGAGAGATTAAACTGAAATGAATGATTACCTTTATGTATTGTACTTAATATAGGAATAAAACTTTTAATTATCAATTTAATTTAGCACAATAATTCTGTAAGTTAGTCGATAGTAAATATTATCAGAAACTTGGTGCCCAACTTGAGTACATTGAACTCACTTATGTGTAATAGGACCTGGTTCAATGTGGCCACTATTCAAACAACAAGAAATTGTCTCTTGCATATAGCTTTTTTAATAGCAGAATGTAACAGTCTGGGCAATGTTGTTCTTTATGGCTACAAAATTCAAAATGCCACCATGATAGACATTGGTCTTCAGGTAATCTCATAACTCAAAATAGCATGAAATAATATCAGAGAAGTGAGATGGCCATGCAACTAGAAAGCAGTGATTAATCACTCTGTCTTCTATATAGTGATGTTATAGAAGTTGCTATACTGGTCATGTAGAATAGGAAAGTGTTCTATATTGCATAAATTAGTAGTATCAACTTTGTTTTATGCAAATTATTGGGTTCCTGATTACAATAGCACCATATTCCCCCTATCAATGACTTTTTGAACTAAACTTTTTCTGTGATATCTTACCTCCCATGTTCTAATTAGTCTCCCTACTAAATTTGATGCTATTTCCAGTTATTAGATTGGACTACAGAGGGTTCTGAACAGGGGAACTTTAATTATGGCTATCTTATATTTTGATTAAAGTTTATCATAACAAAAATGAACGTAGGCAAAATTAATAATGATATTTCAAAATTTGATTTTTAGATACTATATTTTATAAATCATTCAAGTTCTTTAAATCACATACAGTGAATCTTTTTCAAGCTAAAATTTTCATAGATAGCACTTTTCAAAAAATACATGTAGTTCTCAGTTTATGAGTTCCTGATTTTTGAGTTCTCAGGTTTGAAAGTTCATTTTTCAATATAAAATATAAAAAAAAAAAATCAAAAAATATGAACATTAATGGCAAAATATAAATGCTAAATATTTGTCAAAAAGCATTACATATTATATATGTAATATGACTATACAGAATATGATTGGGTTTATAACAGAAAATCTGTTGCTGCTATGAAATTGAAAAAATAAAAATGATGAATTGAGAAGCAGAATTAATATGCTTTCAAGTTGCCATAGTTTTATTGGCACATGGCAGTGGCAGTAAATTCATCTGTATTGAAGTTCATCTAATTATCTGTATATAATAATGAAGAATAAAAATTCTTTAACATTTATCTGATAAATAATTTTATAATAATAGTAATTTTCTTGATTTTAAAAGCTATATTTTCATTTCTTTAGATAAATAAATCATTGTTTCATCATAAATATTGATTTTGTTGGCCTTAATGTAATTTTATTATGATCAAATTTTCATTATTGAGAAATTTTGCTTTTAAACTTCTTTTTATATTTCTGATGTAAATTTCCTCATTTCCTGTATTATTGTATCTTATTGGAATAATATATATTCCAGAGGACATACTGAGGTGTTGTTTAGATTTATTATTCCGTAGCCCATCATATATTACTTTCATCACACGTATGAGAGTTCTATATTTAGCTGTTTTTTAAGTTCTGACTTTATATGACATAGTGATGGATCATTTATTATTGGATTATTATAAATTGGCATTCTTGTTGGTTGAGATTGACTTACCTGAATTGAATGGGTGTGGGTGCATCTATTGTTTGAGGTTTCTAAGTTTCAATATATCTTCATTAGTAGGGATGGTGCATACCATTCCTTATTGAACATGCACCAAGAATCTAATTTCATCTATTTGCCACCATGAATCTTTGCAAGATATATCTCACAAAAGTAAGACAAACTATCATTTATAAGTAACAATTATCTACAAGATTCCTGTCCCAAAAAATCTCAAGATTTTTGTAAATCTTAATTTTCTATTCTTGAGAATTTTTACTGTTCTTTTTATTTTAGGATTCTCAATTCTCAAGAAAAATTTCCTTACTGCTGTATAAGCATTGTTTTTGTTTAGTTTTTGAACTTTTGGGGTATAAGTAATGTTTTGGGGAAAAGATTTTGAATGTTATATTGTTTTAATACTTGAAAGTTGGGGGATCAGCTTATACATAGGTTTTATATTTGAAAATTAGTAATCATTTTCAAACTCTGAAATAAGGAACTTGGCTTACATACATATCAGTTTATACCCAAGTATAAATAGTAAATTAATTAAGAAAGGGAATACTATAAGATTTCTTATAAATGAATATGTCTTATTATTAAAAATTAAAAATCAAAATTTTAAATATAAACATATATTTAAAATTTAAAAGCAATTATTACATACCTGCCTATCCATAGTATTTGGCAGGAATTTGGCACTAAATATATTTGCTCTGTGACCAGTTTGTACTGAAGCCACAACCTATATAAAAAAATATGCTTTAGTATTAAAAGAAGAATATAAAACTAAATAATTTTTAAACTGGTTGACCTCGTGCGTATATCCATTGGTTATACAAAGATGTTGATCATCAGATCCAGATAATAAATAATTGCCATTGTCATTCCAACAAATTGTGTTTACCTGAAAAAAATTTATTTTCAATAAATTAATTTATATATTATTATAAAACAATGTAATATTTATAGCTCACAAATCATCAAAGCACTAGTTAGCAGTTTAAAATACACACAAAGACTTTTATTAAAAACGCTTTCGGTATTTACAGTATACCATCTTCAGTTAAACTATTCCAAAAAGAACCATTTTAAAAGATTCTATAACAATTGGTTATCAGTTAATTTTCAAATCAATTAAGGTAGCTGAAGAACATTCTTAGTTAAATGACATGTGCTTACTATAAATAAAACTTATACTTAAACGGCTAATTTCTAAATTAAAAATATTAAAAGAGTAAGAACTTTTTGGCTTTCCCTTACAAATAATAGAACAACAATAGTATTAGTAATAAATAAAAATATTATAATAAAAAATATTAAAATTATAAAAATGCTTTAATTTTAAAATGAAAAGAGCCATTTTTAACAAGATTATGATATTATATAATAGTACAGTCTTTCTCCAATTTACATAATATGCAACTTACATAAATTTGACTTTATACAAAATATTTTTCATAATTTTCTTATTTTTTGATATAGAACATAAATATCTATCGTACTTGTATTTATACATTACAAGTGTGAAAATATTATTTTACATTATTAAAATTTCATATTACTTGATTTATGTTTTTGTATACTGTTTGTTAATCTTAAGTATCATATTATTACTATGATATCATTCCATGTGGCAATTGTCTCCTTTCAAATCAAGGAACAATATGAAATCATAACATTGTGTAAGTTCAATTTGTGTAGTCAATCTAGTCCTGGAAATTTCTGATTCAGTATTTTTTCATAAAAAATAATTTTTCTGATTTACACAAAATCTAAGTTATGAAAAAACTTCTATCCTAACTATTTGCATAAGTTGGTGGATGCTATATTTAATATTCTTAGCAGCCACTGCTTTTTATGCAAGCAAATAAAATCATACAAGTCTTTAAGCAAGAAAAATTTAATGTTTCATTTCTATTTACAAAAGTTTTTCAGCTTATTTAGCCCTTTCCAATTGTAATTCTTTACAAGAAATAGAATCAAAATAAATATATGTAGTTCTAAAACAATACAGATTAACAAATAATTAAAATCTAAAATAGGGCACTTTCTATAGTAATTAAGGAATGCAATAGTTCAGCAATACAAATTAGCTTTGAAAAATTATGAACATATTGTAACTATAGTAATAATCACATGTTACCAAGTATTCAATGACTATGTAACACTAATTTACATTAAAACAAATTCAGTAAATATTTTAATTAATATTAATTGAATAAATAAAATAAAACCACTAAATGATGGGCCTACTTTCAATATGTAATTCATAGATATTTTTATGTAGGGTTAATTTCATTTCAATTTCTATTAGATATTTTTAGTTAAGTCCTATCATCTTACATCTACTGACATGTTGTATTTGGATCCTCTAGAGCAGGGATGGGCAACCTATTTTTTGTAGGGGGCTGTACAGAAAAATTTACAGTGGGCCATGGGCCAAAACAAAAACAATTGATAACAATAGTATTTATTTAAAAAAGAGAAGGTACAGATATGTGAGTATACATAGTGTTGGTATTAGATATAATAAAATAATGTGGCCCGCCTGCCGGAGGGTGCCCACCCCTAGTCTAGAGAATTAAGTTAACAACCTACTAACTTTCGTTCCATGTAAATTATCAGAAATGGAAATTTTATTAGACTTAAATTAGAATTTCAATATAGATATGATAAATATGAATGATATTTCTGTGGAAGTAATTCTAAAATTAGTTTATTCTGAATTCATTTAAAATAAAGAAGCAAGACATCAATTCCATCTGGTTATAGGACCATACAGCATCATCTAAGATCTTCAAAACTAAGAAAGTTTAAACAAACTTTAAGTGAATCATATTTGGAAATCTCAAAAACTTAATACTTGGAGCAGAAACTGAATACAGTATGTTATAACTAAAAGAAGAGTTTTCATCATGGTATAAAGAATAAAAGGTGTAACCATGTACATATTTCTTCTATGAATTACTATATTGATGATGTAAAGCCAAGTAAAATAATTTGGCACTTTAGATTTGATAAATTAAGTAAAAATAGTGTGTTTAGATAAAAATATTTTTACTTTAAGATTACTGTTTATTTATAAAATTTTCATTATGCTATATTGTGTTGTATTTGACTGCACTAATAGCAATAAGAAAATGTCAGGAATACAACTTTACCAATTTCCCAAAGATGGCAAATATCAAGTTAAATGGATTTTGTTTGTATTTACATATTGTGGCACCAGATAATATAATATAATACAGTACTTAGGTAATATGTACTAAATCCTATCCTACTACTAATCTTATAAATCCTATAAAATTTAATGTAGTGCAAAACTGCTATACAGGATTAAAAATCAATATAAAAAGAATGTTATGTTCCAAAAATTGACAAAAATATACCATTTTATTTTTATAACTAATGATAATCTAAATAATAATTTGTTTATTCTCATTAATGTCATGTACAACTTTAGACTGAAATATCTTGAAGAATATGCAAACTTTATAAATTCTTTTTATTTGAGTTTTTATGAGTTGCACTTAAAGTTGGAGTCTATTAAATATATTTTTTTTAAATATCCTTTCTAAAAAAATATCAAAAAGTTCAAACATTGGCAAAAGTTTATAACTTATTTGATAGATGGCATGATGTGTCCACTTGGAACATTTACTTTCTGGTGAATTAATTTATACTGCTACCTTATCTCTCAGACAATAATTATACATAATTTAATACTTAAGAAAGACATACACTACTTAAAATAATAAAGTAAACTACTTGCTTAGATTCTTAAATAAGTAAAATAAAACAGCACTAAATAGCAAGAATAAGTTTTTAATTGGTATAACGTTTTCGGGCAATAATTTGCCTCTCTTCAGTACCATATAATAAGCATAAAGTTTAAACGGAACATTCCAGAATAAAAACTTATTCTTGCTATTTAGTGCTGTTTTATTTTACTTATTTAACTACTTAAAATAATATAAAAATCAATAAATTCTATAAATATCTTTCATTTTAATATTGTATATAAAGTCTTTCTATGGTTTTTTATTAATGATGTTTGTGATTTCAAGCTGCATATTGCACATAAGAAAACAAAATTGCATTGTTCCTTTTTAACCTGTACAGCCATTTGCCAGTAAATAGTTTCATCAAATGATTTTAGCAAAATTCAGGTGCCACGAGTCAGGAGTTAGTTGATCATCCATCAGTATGACCATAAAGTGCTCCTCATCCATTCGCCCTAACTGACAGGTCATAGCTATAAACAAAATACATTTATCTTTAAATTTTTCTGAGAGATGTCTCCATTAGTCAAGATATCAATCTATAATTATAGGTCAAAAATTAGATAGTTCTATTGGTGAAAATACTTGTGATGAATATACATCAACAATCATTTCTTCAAATAACAAATGGCCATAAACACATGTGGATTGATAGTCAGTTAGACTAACAGTAATAAAACAACAAAAAAGAGCAATAGACACAAGGAATATAGAACTAAGCTGCCTGCAAGATGATTTCAAGTCCTGAGATAGTATAATTTTAATGATTGTAAAACCTGGCAAAAATGTTACCAAACAAAAGAGGTCAGTCTATAGTTAAACATTTACAAAAAGACCAGAGGTTAGTTGTTGATGTTTCCAAGATACACAGTTTTATAGATTGCTAATAATATCGATTATTTACTAAAGAGTTAAAGATTTACACTCCAAGAGAGACAGTCTGCCAATATGTAACTAAATATGCAATTGGTGGCTTTGTCGTAATTAAAGGTTCATATAAAAAGGTGTGTACCTCAAAATAATACTGATTTGTGCTCTGGTCCTTTTGTGAACTTTGACCTACAGATTATCCTGTTTTATTTAGTACTACTTTTGCCAGGCTTTACAATCTTTGTAGTTATACTCTTTTTAACTAATATGGTCATTTTCCAATACTGTGGATAATATGTCTAATGATGTCAGAAAAGTTTAGGGTGATAAGTGAGTAGCCGATTTTCAACCAATTTGAGATGATGTTCCGTTCAGTCTGTATGGTTGACATAATTCTGTTAATGAAATACATTGATTTTAAGATTTTTCTGAGAGATGTCCCCATTAATCAAGATACCAATGTATAGTCATGTGTCAAAATTGGACAGTTTTATGAGAAAAAATCTCACAAAGACTATATGTCATCATTCTCAAAGTAAGAACAACAGTAACCACATGTAGAATGATCGTTGCTAACACTAACAGACAATAATAAAATGGCAAAAAAATGAGTAATACACATGAAATTTACAAAAATAAATTGGGTACAAAAAGATTTCGAACCCAAAGAGATTACACTTTTACTGGTAAATACAGTGCTTTTCAGAGAAAATGTGAGGCCCAAGACAACTAATATTTTTGACACCCTTCAAAATTTAAAATAAAATTATGGATAAGAAAATAAAAACAATGTTATTTAATATTTATTCAATTATAATATTTATTTATTTCACAGAAGCTTTACAAGCTTTAACATTTCCAGTAGTATTATATACAGTGATAAGTATACAAGAAAAGTAAAACATTGATAGAGAATTTCAGATTTTGACAAACACTAAAGCTTAAACAGTATAAAAATATATAAATATACTAACATACTGAGTTATAAATTGAGGACCAGGACAGCCATACCTCTTGCCCTCTTCTGATGGCCACTGGGTAAATATAAGTTCTTGCAAAGGCCTTGTTATAATTATTTTATACTTATAAACTACCAAAAATATTAGATTATGTTTATTTATTATTTTTACATATTCTTTATGTACCTGAGCAATTCAAGTACATAAAGTATATGTAAAACTGAAAATAAATATTTTTCAATCCTATTTGTGACATTGCTACAATATCTCTTGGACAATAATTATATATAACTCCATACAAAAAACTCATTTTAACGTATCTGAAGACTGAATCGCTTTAGATCTGCTAAGTTGTGACTTCACATTTTCATGCAAGAAAAACAAAATTGAATTTTATGTTTCTAACCTGTCCAGTCATTTACCAGTATATAGTATATCTAATAACATCAAAAAAATCAAGGAAGCTGAATGAGATTCATGACAATGCCTCAAGGCAGATGAATTTTCAAATAAACATCAAGAAGCTACAATCTGAGTGGAGTATTTAGATTCAATAGAAACTTCTGGGATTCCTCATCATCAACTGGATTTAAAATCCAAAATGATTGTAATGCTGCTAAGAAATATATCACCAGAAAATTAATTATGAAATGACTCTAAATTAATCAGAGAAAATGTTGGTACAAGACCAATTAGTGTATGTCAAACTGGCAAGTCTTCTTTAATTCCCAGAATAACTCTTTTAAGTCAAGTGATCATGATTTTCCCATTTGAATGGCAAAAATAATTAAAAGTCAGGGCTAATCTTTGGATTCAGTTGGAGTTTAATTAAAAAAAAAGATGTATTTTCTCATGGTTAATTATATATTGCAGCATCAATATCAAATGCTTCAGATAATTTATAATTTGCTCTTTCCAGTTATTCTGAAAATTCTGCAATTAATTTTTATAAAGGAGTATTTTCTTAATTAATAAGACAAAACATTATTAATAATAATAAATTTTGCCTAATAATTAGATTAAAAATATTGAAACCAATAAATTATATTAAAATCATTCACTAATCACCAACATATTCTTCTATTGCTGACATAGCTGTAATAGATTTATTAGTTTAATTTTTATTAAAAACAGTAATAACTGAACAAATGTCTTATAAATCAGGTAATAGATTTTTATTTAATTTTTTCCCTTCTACATTGCTACTAAGCATAATCAAATGAGGATGTTCTCTCTGTTGCAAAATATCTTCGCCTTCTGAACTTTCTTCTGCAGCATTTTGATCTTATATATCTTCTCTTTTCTTTAAAAAATCGGTAACCTAGATTTGTTTGCTTTTGGACAATAGAACTTTGTAAATTCATGATAAAGAGCCAGGGCCACCAAAAGAAATTTTCGGGCCAATGACAAATCTGTAGTTTGGGCCCCACTTAAAAAAAGTACATCATTTTGGTTTAATAAAAAAAATCATATAAAACATTAAACATTTATTTAAAAAAATTTATAAGTAGTTCAAAATTCAATACATTACATATTTTACAAAATACAAACATTAAATAAAAAGAGAATTTTTAAATTTTTATTGCTTCATCTGAGATGAGGCCAAAAAATTTAAAAATCTTTGATGAGGGATGAATAAAAATTTTAAAACCTTCATCTATCAAAATACTAACCTTCTAATCAAAATAAACTAATATCAAATAGTTTAAATCAAAATAATCACAGCACTTCTTGATTCTGTACTGCAAGAAGTGCTGTGATTATTTTGATTTAATTAATGATAGTTTAAGCAATATAATAGTAAAAGTTATCAAATAGTTTATTTTGGCAAAACTGCTTTGGGTGGTGGTAGACAGTGAATTCCCATGGCAGTATGCGAACTTTTGGACATGTTATGTGACACATCGGGCTTAACAGTCAGGCCCTTTTCGAAGCTGGGCCTGTGACAAAAGTCTCAGATATCACCCCCTCTCAGCAGCCCTGTAAAGAGCTAAGGCCCTTTGTACAAGGAGCATATCGTCACAGACTTGCAGAAGATTTGACTTGCAGTTGATGATACGCATATGCCTGCACATCTATACATGGAGTGTACTACAATCATACAGAATTTGTTCAATCAAGATGGCGTCCAGTGATGATGATATATTTTATTTTTGTCGTCGCTGAAAAAGAAGGAAAATAAGACTGTTTTGGTTTCATACTGATATTGAAAGAAACATAAAATAATATACTGTTAATTGCTGTGAGGGAATCATCAGATGATGCAAAATTTTAAACATTTTATAAAATGGTGTTTTATATCGTATATCGAATGGCAGCATTCAAAATAAAATCTTTCCATGTTATGTGCTTTTTAGGAATAGGATTAAAACTGTGTATTGCTTTTCAGTGGCCATGGAATTATTGTATTTATTACAATTATTTTAATTAAAATATATTAATATTTGCATACATATCTGTCCAGTTCATTTAACAAATTAGCAATATCATTCCGTACTTTTTCTATTATATCCTTCCGAGAATATTCAGACAATGAATAATTATACAATCATGGATATTTTTCTATCATTTGTACGAATTTAATTGTAGTATTTTCACTCATTTTTTATATATGAG
The DNA here is from genome assembly GCA_000484575.1 of Olivierus martensii. Lineage (NCBI taxonomy): Eukaryota > Metazoa > Arthropoda > Arachnida > Scorpiones > Buthidae > Olivierus > Olivierus martensii. The sequence goes on from AYEL01072744.1 coordinate 29,882, forward strand.
TAGGTAAATCGTACGAGTACACAAACCAGCCTAGCTTCGTATGGCTAGCGAATGACAGTACGGTACGACCGGCGTCATGAAGCTTGGGAAGTATGATGAATATGCTACGCTGCTGCTTCGTGTACAGACGTACATTTGAAAACACATGGTGCTGCAAGCAAATGATGCCACGTCTATGACAATACGCTCCATGTACAAAGGGCCTAAGCATTTTTGAGATTCCCTTTTTTTTGCACTTTGTGTTTCTTTCAGTTGAAGGAGTCATAACATTTGGGGATTTCCCAATAATTTTTTAGCTAAATATTTCTAAAGTAGCCAAATTTTACCCCTAGTAACATATTTTTGAATTAAACTGCTAAATTAATGATTATTTATTAATTATTCTATAATGGCACCATCTGTTATTTAATAATTAAACTATAACCCAAAATTAAAAATTTGTCTTGGCCTGGAGTCACAGATGGTGCCAGCTTACAAGGAGAGGACACAGCTGATTACCCACTGATTTTGATGAAACTGAACTGATGTAATAGTGATGATGATATATTTTATTTTTGTCGTCGCTGAAAAAGAAGGAAAATAAGACTGTTTTGGTTTCATACTGATATTGAAAGAAACATAAAATAATATACTGTTAATTGCTGCGAGGGAATCATCAGATGATGCAAAATTTTAAACATTTTATAAAATGGTGTTTTATATCGTATATCGAATGGCAGCATTCAAAATAAAATCTTTCCATGTTATGTGCTTTTTAGGAATAGGATTAAAACTGTGTATTGCTTTTCAGTGGCCATGGAATTATTGTATTTATTACAATTATTTTAATTAAAATATATTAATATTTGGTGAGAGAGAGACAGGCCTCGAAGCCGCAACCTTGAGATTACAGAATCGGCACGAATACACTATGCTACGAGCATGGCATTAGAAGCACTCTTTTTCTCTTTCTTATTTCTTAAACTTGCTGAACCTAAATTTTAAACTCTAATATTTTTATTTATAAGGCATATTGGCACAAATGCTTAGACATGTATTCGATATTTTTTGTTCTAGATTATATCAGTTCAGTTTCATCAAAATCAGTGGGTAATCAGCTGTGTCCTCTCCTTGTTAGTCTAAATTTAAATAATTAATTATTAATCCAATAGATAGTGGCACTGTAATGTAATTAACAAATAATTGTTAATTTGGCAATTTAATTCAAAAATAGGTCACTAGGGCAAGGGTCAGCAACCTTTTTGTTACTAAGGACACAATAAAAATTTTAAAAACCATCAAGGGTCATAGTTTAATTTTTGAAAAAAAAAAACAAATTACTTGAAGACAGCATCGGAAATCAGTTCTGAGTCTATGGGAGAGCCAAAGTTCATTTATATCACTATGCCAATGATATAGTCCACTAAATTATTTGCGATGTTACAGTAAATTGCCATAACATAATGACAATTTTGACAAAAAAGCTATAAACTTCAAATAAAATTATGATATCTAACATGATTTTAATATGTAGTAAATTACCTACATGTCTATAATATATACAGTTGAATTTTGAATCAACAGACTCCAAAACAATGGATTCCAGAAGCAAGGGACAAATTTTCAGATCGTCTGGATGGAATTTCGGTGTAGCAGACTGAAAATCCAGCATAGTGATATAAAAAAGTGTAAAGAAAAGTTCAAAGACTTTGCAATTAAATCTGATGTTGGCCCAAGCAAAAATTAAAAAGATGTTGTGCATAAGCATAAATATATGAAAGTGCTAAAAAGTAATAAGTTCATCTATATTATGATTTTATAACTCAAAACAACAGACAATTCACATCAATGGACCACCTCCCCCAATTAGTCAGCTGTTTCGAAGTTCATCAATGCTATAACAATAATGGTTTATCAATACTATGATCAAATGTGCAATGATATTCTGTGCACTCCAATTGATTCTAACTGTTCTAAAATGGCAGAGAATTGTAATTTTAAGTTGTTTTCAAAAAACTACATGATGAACCATCAAACAAAACAAATTGCATTGAAATGTTTATTCAAAACTGAAAACTAAGAGGCACGAACATATAAAAATAAACAGAGTTCTTATTGACACTGCTACCTTTTACATTGAAATTGACTGTTCCATGTGCATTAATACCATCACAAAAGTTGGTAATCCTATAGACTCAATACTAACTTCTGATGCTGTCATCAAGTATAATTTAATTTTCTAAACACAATGTTGTAATAAATAAACAAAATAAAGATTATACATGCATGTAATAATTAAAAGATCAAAATTAAAATTATGTACATAAAATAACACAAAATCAAATTAAATAAAATTACAAGTAATTGTTTATTATATGTATAAATTTCATATATGCATATATATGAACAATATATGAGTACATTTGAAATGTGCCGCAGGCGACATAGTGCCTGTAGGCACTATATTGCTGATCCCTGCACTAGGAGTAAAAATTTGGCTACTTTATAAATATTTTGATGAAAAAAAAAATCCCCTAGTTAGGTTGAATTATGACTTTTTAGCTGATATGCAATGTTAAAATGTTGAAAAATTATATCAAACACAATACAACCATACAAAAGCACAAAAATTCAATATTATGTTGGCTTAGTACAAATCCCAAACTATGTTAAAACAAATCTTATATAAGTACTGTGTTATTAGAGGATTGCAAAAACTTTTTAACCAACTAAAATGAAACTGTATTGTAGAAGTATCATGTTATACAGGGATTGTCTATATTGTATCAAACTTAACTTTAATAGCCTGACTATTCTTCAAAAGTTCATAAAATTTAATAAAATAGTTCAAAAGTTATTATTAAGTAAAACCCTTTTAAATTTGAATGTCACTATTTCTAAATGACAATGATAGAGTTAAGTAATGTATTGTCCAGATTAACTGCTAGATCTCCAAGGCCATCTGGCAGATTGATTTTTCAGATGTTAATATAATGAATTTAGAATTATTTTTATTCATAGACATTGGACTCTACTGATAGAAACATTCCTGACTAAGCTTTCCAGTCATAGACCCTCATTAGCACCAGCCAAGCAACACTTAGGCTAGCACAGTCATCTTAACAGATTTATGAACTTCAAGGGAAATATTCAAATAAACCTAAACTGCCAAATTAATCCTTTGATTTAATTTAAAGGAAATTTAAATAATTGGAAAAAAATAAGAATTGAATATTTGGATCTAAAAATAAAAATAATGGTGAATATGAGACAAATATTTCTCATAAAGAGACATATCTTATTTATAAAAAGCATCTCAAAAGAGCCATAGCACTATAAAATGGCTGCATTTAAAGCTTTATATTTGACAGCTTGCCTATTCTTTTAAATTTCATAAAATTCAATACTTCAGAATATATTAAAAGAATTCTTAGAAGTTTGAACATCCACATTTTTAAATAGATGAAGTTAGAGGATTTGATTCGGGTTGTCATTATCAGGAAGGTCTTCAATATTATAGGATTCGGCACTACAGTGAAACCCCGATTTTGAAACTTTTCGGGGACCGGCCCGAAAAGTCGAACGAGCTAGCCAAATTATTATAGAATTGAGTTGTATATGAATCATATTATATATAAATATATATCGTAATTATTTTTATTGCTAAGATTTGAGATGAAAAAATTTGACTTATATTGCTTTTCAATTTTTTATGGATAATTTTTATTTTTTAGTGTGCTTATACAACTCTGAAGAATAAAATTATATACAGTGAAAAGGATCTCATATCAGTTGTATTGTTTGGAACGGTTTGTATTTTTAATATTATATTTTTGAATTTTTATTCATCAATGTTTTGAATTATAGGTATACTTAACATATACTCAATGTATTTTCACCATTTATATAATCAATTTTATTATCCATTCCCACTATAACATGCTGCAGTCCTGTCATAACATATCGACATCTTTAAATTTCCAATATTTCAAAACTAACAAGATATGGGATTTGAAATGTCTCATGCTATATAAAATATATAATCTATGATAATTTTGTTTTTATATTTCATCATAATCAACAGTTTATTATTTTAATATACGAAAGAAACTAATTGTAGCTATCATATTTTTTTGATTTTAAGAAGAAGCTATTTCACTATTTAACTGTTTTTGAAATTAATGTGTTCTGACTGAAGCAAATCTACAACAAAACCTACACTCTTAAATTTCTCTAGCAGTTTCTCCATAGAGGTATGAGATATTTGTTGTCATTGGGGATGTCATTGATTAAACTCGCTGAAAACTGTTCAATGTGAATAACTTTCACACCACACAAAAGTATGATTTCTTCTGTGACAGCATCATTCATTGCAACAAAAGAACAAAAAACAGTAAATTTTACCATTTGGATTATGATGCAGGATTTTTTGGATATCCTGCATAATGTTCAAGTAGGGTAACATTGCATCATGAATATTGTTATTCACAATGTAATGTTATGTTATCTTTATTCAAGATGGCCATTTTAATTTTCAATGCATCAGCAAGCTGGCCATGCAATAAAAATAGTTCTTTATCACCTTGGGCGATTCAGGTTCAATTCTGTTTTGACATCTCCAGATTTTCAGGAAAGGTTCATGACAGCTCATTTAATTCCATCCTTCAACATTCCAGTTGACTCTATTATACATGCTGGTCAATCTATAAGGGGATCTAAAAGTGACTTTAACAAATAGTATCTCATATGTAATACAATGGCTTAATTAAAATGAACCAATCCACTATTGATGCATTGAAAATGAAAATGGCCATCCTGAATATGATTGTTAAATCAGATAAACTTGAAATGGTAATGTTGAAAATTTAATAACAAGTTTAATGATAAAAAATAGAAATACAGTGAAACCCCGATTTTGAAACTTTTCGGGGACCGGCCCGAAAAGTCGAACGAGCCGGGAAAACGCACGAAACAGGAAACTCTGATGACGTCATAATAAAAAAAAGTTCGTTGAAATGTTACAAAAAATACTGTACATTATTAAATACTGTAATAGAATGCAAAAATAATATTAATTGTTTAAACTTTACGTCAGATAAATAATAGTGCACGTTATATATCGAGAAGCACGGAGTATTTTTAAATAGCGAATAATTTTGGGTGAATACAGTAATTTAAAAATTAAAAGTACGCTATACTTAATAAATCGATCAAATTTCTTTTTTTACAACATCGAAACTAACCAGGTGGCATTCATAATTACAGTATACATTTTTAATTTTCTTATTTTAATGGATGATGAAATTTTAAATACGATTGTCGTTCCCTCGTTCCTACTTTATTTAGGCTATCTCCGAAATTACAAGTTAAGTTTTCTCATATTGCTGTCAAAAGTAAATTTACAGTTCTATTTCGAATACTGTTTATAAATAATTAATTTTTAACTACAAAACAAAAGTGAAAAACCAAAAATGGAATGACATTTCCGTAAAATTTTTGGATGTAGGAAGCGGGAAAAGTTATATAATTAAAACGTAGGAAGAGGGAAAGTTTTACATTGCAAGTATAGGAAAATGTTCGGACTTCCGAAAATAGACGTTTAAAGCGGGAAAGTCGTACGATACGGGAACACACGAGCAGGGTTTCACTGTATTTAAAATTAGTAAGGGCTTCATATTTATTAGATTCTTTTAAATTAGGACATCCATTGGTATCGATTGTATTTCTATTTCCCTTAGAGGTTATAATGATAGAACAGGTGCTCATTAAATTTCACAAAAATATATTAATTCAAAAGTTATTAGTAAATGACAAACAGAGAGATGGCACTGTGATTTCATAAACTTCACTTTTCTTTGGAAAGTAGGCTAATATATGAAGATTTAAGCAAAGAAATTAGCCTAGATAGTTTCTTAATGAAAGCTTTCAAATAGGAAGTTTAATTATTCAGCTAAGCATAATTAAATTAAAATTATAAAAAAAAAGTTTTATTTTTATTTCTTTTGGCTATTTTAAATCAAAAATAGACAAAATTTTATATAAATCTGTATACAATTGAACAAAACATCCCATCAATTGCTTTTTTATGTAACATCAATCAATCAAAATATTATACAAATACAGTTGGTTCTCGCTATTTGCGGTAGTTACATTCCATAAATTCTTCACGAATACTGAATTAGCGAATAGTGAACCATTAAGCCTATGGGAAATATAGAGTTAGGTTCCTGTGAACCTTTCTTCAGAACATTTTCATATATGGTTTATGTGTTTCTTTTCTGTTTACAGACACCTTACTTAATTTGTTACACTACTTACAGTATAAATATTTGCAGTATATGCACTGTATAGTACTATATACAGTATAATAATTACAGTAACCTTTATTTAATTTTTAAAACATTAACTATGTAGTAAATAAAATCTTATTTTTGATTGATAGTTTTCTGATGTTGCAAGATGTTTGATATGACAGATGACACATTGTCTTTTTGAACTGCGTTGAAAAACTGCATCAGCCTTGTCTGCGTTACTTTTTGCCTCAGATCATCTAAAATTTTGACGTAAAGTGCAAGTGTGCAGGAAGTTAGGCACCTAAATTTGAGGCTGCATTCAAGCATTGGGTCACATTCTTCTATGGGATCTGTGGGCGATATGAACAGGCTTTTGGCCTACCTCCGATATGTGGAGTGAGCAAAGATGAGAAATTTTCTGGCAATCCGATTCAGAGACTACATTTGGTAACAAACAACTTCCTTCCTCTATCCCCTCCCTCCAGAGAGAGAGAGAAAGGATTATATTGGTAACAGTATTTTTGCCGCTCATCGGGAGTCTGCGAATAAGTGCAAAAGCTCCGCGAATAACGAGAATTGACTGTATTACTTTTGCAAAATAAAATAACTTTATTATTAATATTTTTATAATAAAAAATTTTGATATGGTGAAGTGAGCAAAGATGAGAAATTTTCCGGCAACCCGATTCAGAGACTACATTTGGTAACAAACAACTTCCTTCTGAGAAATTTTCTGGCAATCCGATTCAGAGACTACATTTGGTAACAAACAACTTCCTTCCTCTATCCCCTCCCTCCAGCAATTCACATGCATATTAGTCTATATGTAATGGACTGACATACTAAAAGCATCCTTTTTATATTTGGATCTTATAGTTTCATGTTTATTGTGTTTATTAGGATAATTTATAGTGTCCTAGTAAAAATTAATAGTGGGAAATCCATAAATTGTGGGCATTTTCAACTTTCAATTACTCTGACTTATGACTGTGGTTTGAATCAAGCCATCATAAGTTGAAAATTATCTGTAATATTTTATTTTTTCAATGTTTGCAAACTTTTTAAAATTTTCAAGCATTAAAAAAATAAAGTTTATTATAATTAAGAAATAATACTCACCCAAGTTCTGTTAATTCAATAACAGAATTCATATCAATAATTTCTAAATTCTGGCAAGGCAATTTAATTCCATTTACTGTAAGTGGTTCAATAACTTTTCTATCAAAATTAATCTTTGTTAAATGATGAGGAATAATAATGCCATAAGGTTGGCAATCATTTACTTCTGAAGAATTTTTAAATGATGCTTTTACAATGAAATCAATTCCATTTCCTTGAAATAAAAATTTTTAAGATAAAAATATAAAACTTATATAAAAGCGTATTATCTCAATTTTGTTATTATTTTAAATATTTATCACTTTCAAATTTATTTTACATGAAAAAAAATCAAATAGAAGAACAAATTAAGAAAAATGGATTTTAATAAAAAACAAAACAACTGTTAATTTAATAAAATTAATCATAAAATAAATGATCAATTTATAAATTAACATTAAAATATCAAAAACAGATCCATATTTAAACAAATTAACATATGTACTTATGTATAAGTTGATTCCTCCTACTGCAAAAATTAAAACTAGTAAATATTATCAATAGTTTTTTGCAACATATACTGGATTTTTAAGAGTTTACTATATTATTAAAAAGCTGACAAAATACCAATAAAATCTTCAACATGATGATAATAAAGAAAAGATAAAATTAAAAAAAATAGGCTGAAGGAGGGAGAATCTGAGAATCATTATTAAAGATAGAATCATTGTATAAGAAGAAAGATTAAATTATCTAAGATTACTAATTATCAAAAACTTGACATTTTGAAAACAATAAAACATAGAATTGCAGTAAGATGAACAACAATGAATACAGTGGTACCTTACAATTAGACACTAATCCATCACTGAACTAGTGTGGAATTGAGAAACTTGAATTTCGGAACAATATTTCCCACATAAGACTATTAAAAATGGATTGATTTGTTATTAGACCCCCATCCCACTCTCCTAACAGGTGAGATGAGAAAGATACATTATTTATTTTACTATATGTATTTTACTATTGTACAACACACTAAATTACAAAATACATTATTTTATATAAAATACACCTAATTTATTAGCCCTTGGATATTGGAATAAAGTTGTCTTTATCCTGTTCTACCTTTGAATCTGTGAAACTAGCCTCGACTTGCTTTAAATTCCCCAGTCTGATCTGAGATACAGCTCCAGCCAAAATGTTTGTCACCTCACCAGATACGTTCGGCTTCCTTACAATACTCGGCTTCAGCATGCAGTAGTTTCCTCGGCAACATAGGCACTAATATGCAGGCGGAGGGATCATCCATTATATAGTTTGCTAGCAACAAGAGGTAGAGTTCTGATAGCTGCAAGAGAACTGTGACGTATTTAAAATGAATATTAAAGTTCTCATAGAAAACGAATGGCAGATTAATATTATACATTTCATAATAGATAATGAAAAACCATGTGCGATAAGGGGAAGTGATAATTTTCCCTGCATCTTGATACTGAAGACAATGCCTCGTGCCATCACAAAAAAAATTAGAGAGTTGGTAACCCACCATAGAGAAAATGGTGTTTCGGTGAATGAAATTGCTGAAATGTTTAGAGAAAATGGTGTTTCGGTGAATGAAATTACTGAAATGTTGGACATCAGAAGAGAATAGTTATTAGGATATGCAAATATCCAGCAGAAAGAGGCACATTGTCGCCACTTAAATCAACAGGCAGACCCAGAGTTATGGTGGAAGATGACATCCAAGGTTTAGTAGAAGCCAGCCAGGAAAATCCGTTTAAGACTGCCCCAACATTGAAGGTGGAATTGGATATGGCATGTTTGCTGACCACACTTAAAAGGAGGTAAGTGTAACTCATATCTCACCTAAATTATTTAGTGTAAACTATACAGTTATTGGCGATTTGATGAATGAGTCGCTAAAATAAGAATAAAAGAATTTCTTGGCGTTTTCTTAGGGTACTAAGAGAGTGTCTATTCTCTTTTAACAGGTTGTGAGAACACAATCTGTACGGTCGCCGAGCAGCCCAAAAACAGCTAATCTCCAACCAACATTGTGGATAGGATAGGATTTGCCTACTAGCATGCATCGTGGACAACAACTAATTGGGGCTGTGTGGTTTTTACCAATGAGAAAAACCTTTCAAAGTGATAGCGATGGAACTGTGTGGGTCCAGTGAGCTGTGGGACAGCATTTCAATGCTGCTAATGTCCATCCCAAAAGAACTAGTGGACTTTTCCGTAAGTAAGTGAATGTGGTCATTTGTTCAATTTCATACACCCCAATTAGGGCAACGGAGGGAGACATATTCACATGTTACTTGAAATTTAAGAAAAAGAATTATCCACTTGCCTAGCAGCTGAATCTGTCGCCCTTTAATGAGATATGTATCCTATGTTATGAGATCTTTCGGATGGCTCTGTTTCATTTACTTTTGAAATACATTGTTCTGTTCATATAAGTGTTATGTAATTGGCCTGCATAGTTTACATGTGGGAGTGTAGGCGCATCGATAGAAACCCAAAAGTCCAACATTGCTGAACCTGACCCACTTACTCCATGCCATATAAATATATCGGGTTATATATTGATATTACCTTTTTACAAATACACATTATAGCTGTTGTATGCTTTATCACCCAATGATATTAACTTCAGATAGGAACAGAACCTATTTATTCGTGAGGACGAAACACATAACGCTAGAGCAACAGAGGGCTAAAACTAACTTGGTTATCCCGATATAATGATTACATTGATTCACATTTGTGGAAGCTCCATACATTAAAAGTAAATCGAGTCAAATTTATCCCTATGCCTCGGTTTCTCACAAGGGCCAACTGATAACAGTACTATCACAATTGGAACACTAGTCGGATCGGGCTTCGGGTCGGAAAAGTTTGACCCATTCCAGCTGTAAGTTAACATATCTTGAATCCACTGGAACACTGGTCGGGTCGGGCTTCGGGTCGGAAAAGTTTGACCCATTCCAGCTGTAAGTTAACATATCTTGAATCCCACTAGGCGTGTGTTTAAACACATTGCCTATTTACGCAGCCAATCAAGTGAATGAACGAGGAAGCGCGTCCATATCCAAAGAAACTGAGATTACTAGATGACCCTTATTAGTTGATTTTCTACAAATCATGCATTAAACAGTATCCACCACACCAGCCAGCCAATGCGACCCCTCCGAGGAGTTCTGGGAGAATGGCTGAAACAATACCCGTCAATTAACTGTGTTTGTGCGCGTGTGCTTGTGCCTATTGGCAGTTCAGATGCAGTGTAGGCGTTATCTCAATTCGTCATTGGCGGTCAAACAACTAAAAGAGAAAGGCATATTCCGATGCTTAACACAGCTGTAAAAATGTGTATACAAGTGCGGGCACAATCAGAAGCACATAGCTGCGCTTCTGATTGTGCCTGCACGATGCGACGCGGCGCATAGTGTGTCTATGCGCTGCTGACCACTTGTATACATTCTGATGAACGAACTTCACGGTTACGACGCATAGTGTGTCTACGCGCTGCTGACCACTTGTATACATTCTGATGAACGAACTTCACGGTTCACTGATGTAACGGAGATTGGTCGGATGAACCGTAAATGTTATTCACATAGCGGAATTAATGGGCCATTAACCATAAATCTTTTCTCGGATTTGTTGTTCCTTTTGGCCCCCCTCTATCACCCTCCAACATTTGTGCACTTCTTTCAAGGACACCTAGTGAATTAATATATTAAGGATATTTTTCGTGGTTCAGTCATATTTTTCCAGGCACTGGAGGTTGAGAAACACTATGCAGACCAGACTACACACATATATTTGTAACATATATAACATACCCCTTGTAACTATGTATATTTTTTTTTTCTACAAATCATGATCATTACTTATTTATCTCTGATTATAGTTTTCAGGTATCTGGGGATGGATGGCGTCGTTTGGTCCGGGAGCATTGGCTCATGTCATATTCTGAGACTTAGCCAAAGCTTTTCCTCTGCTCCACCTACTAGGGTACTACAGGGTACTTAATGTCTGCGAGAATAATCTCGGCTTAATCATTGCCTGCAACTAGGGGTAGACTCGCCTGACCACCTCTTTGATCCACAAACGAACGAAATACGAATAGTACTTAACATCTGCGAGAATAATCTCGGCTTAATCATTGCCTGCAACTAGGGGTGCGTCATCTGAATATCACTCTGATCCACAGAGCGAACAAAATATGAATACGGTGGACTTGCTCAGGTTTGTCAGGCCTAGGGGTAAGAAGGCCGCATTCGTATCTCCTGCACTGTGTCTCCAAAGCGACCTTTAAGGGCCGAGAATTGCCTCCGACCACAGAGGGAGCAGAGACACAAGAGGCTGTGTATTTGCTACTGAGCGACCGGACTGTTCCCGAAGGGATTGAAAATTCTACGGTTTTCTTATACCAAGTTCTCCCAAAAATGGGAAATCCTTAGGACACCAAAGCTTGGGCACAACCACTGCAAAAATCGCGACAGCCCGCCAGAAGGTCGGAAGAGTATAGTATACCCGTACCCTCCACAAGAGCACAACCCTTACTAATAATCGCATCGGATGGGCGGAAGGCATGATGACCAGCCGACCCAACTTGAAAAGGGGGCGAGAATCTCCCCCAGTTCGATCACCAATGTCATATTCAATGCCCACTGTTCGCGCCAGACTGGTGGCCACCATGGAGACGATATCACTCGACGCCGTGCAATGGCCGGGCTCCTGGCGCCTTGCCGTGGCCGAATATCACTCGGATCAACTCCCGAACGTTTTACGATTCCCTAGGAAGCAAGCTTCCCCAGCCTCTGGATGAACCCACTCAGCCCAAGCAAGGTCAACCCTCGGGTGGGCATTGTAACAGCTTCTATCCCTTCACCATTCATCCCTTTGGATCGGTACAATGCCTTGGGATTGGGACCCTTATAGAAAACTCGTACCTCACGCAGGGCATACGTCAGACCAATTATTAATCCCGGATCCGCAAGGACTCGGATGGTCGAGTGGCGAACTACAGATCATCCATCAGCGAGGGATGGGTGCAGCCATGCTCTACCGACCCTATAGGAATTTATTCAATAGGGGCAGCTAACTGGGGGCTAGGGCTATGGCCTTTCCCAGGCCGACCAGTTGTTTGCTGCTGGATCTCTCTATAGAAAGTCAAACGAGATCCGAGGGCAAATTATCCAGCTAGGACTTCCCATGGCTTGTCTACTCAGGGCACCACTCCCTTTCGACTCACTGTAGACACACCAGCATCTGCACACACTGAGCCTTCGTGTGGGGTCGTCTTCGCCAGAATTTTGCCAAGCATTTGGCAGCCTCTTAGTTTCTTCCTGTCACTATGGACGTATCGACCCGGATATACAGATACAAGCATAGTGACAACCGGTAAGCCCTCTCGCCACGTCAAGGCGGGCGTCCTCGAGAGGGTCCGGGAGCATTGGTTCGCATAGATGGAAACCTCACAGCCTTGTAGTATTTAGACATTTTACGCAACGCACTACTGCCATCAGTGCAATGCGTCTTTGACACAGACGCTGTGCCAGTCTTTCCCGATCGCTCTCCTGTCCACATGGCCAGGGTCATTACGGAATGGTTAGCGAGGGAAACCTCTCTGAACATTATTCCTTGGCCAGGACGAGGCGCCGACATGAACCCCATCGAGAACCTATGGGCAGATCTGGCTGCCGCAGCCACAACACCGATTTCTCAAACTCCTGACAGATTGTGGGAAACCATCAACGAGCGCTGGAATACACTTCGTCATTCCAATCTGTGAGAGACGTTAATCAACAGCATGTCCAAACGTCTGTCTGACGTCATCAACAACGGTGACATGTGGATTTCATACTGATTCCGCTTTCAATGTTGAAGCAGTCCTCGGTGGATTTTTCTGGTTGCTTTCTACTAACCGTTTGACTTCATCTTCCGGCGTAGCTGTGGGTCATCCCGCTGATATTAAGTGGAGCTAACGTGCCTTTTTCTACAGAACATTTGTATATCCTGCTAATTGTTCTTCTATTCATGTTCAGCATTTTAGCAGTTTCATTTCCGAATAAAGTTTTTCTCTATGGTGAGTGGATCGATGAATAAATTTATATTGAAAAAGCATTTATTGCCAACTTGTTTCTATGTTACATTGGGGAAATGCTGTTTCTGTTCTAAGCTATGTTTTTGCTCTACAAATATCTTTTTCATAAATGGAAATATCTTTTTCATAATGGAAAATTTTAAGAAACATGTTAGGAAGAAGCATGTCAAAAAACTCAAATGGGTATTTAAGGGGCAACTTAGACCTAAACGTAAGCAGGCTCTCCCTATAGAAGAGGTAGTGACTGTTCTAGATAACACAGAGATCCCAGAGTTTGCAAAAGAAGTGCTCCAAATGGGTCCTGCATGCGCTATATTTGAAAATACAAGTTTTATACAAGATATCTTGCCTATAGAGAGGGTATTGCAACCCTTAGATGAATTGGAAGCAGAGCGTATTAGATGGTCTTTTGTAGCAGAATGGGATAGAATGCAATCTAACATAAGAAAATCTAGTATAAGAAATGAGGGCGAGAATCATAAAAATATTAAACAGACTTTGAATTGGATGGAGAACCAACGTATTACAATAACTAGAGATGACAAGTCTAAAAAATTAGTAATGTTGAACAAAGAGACTTATGAGAACTTTATACTGCAATTTATACAAGATTCCAAAGCTGAAGTTTTAGTGAAAGACCCAACTTTAAACTTGGCTGCAAAAGTTAATAGATTTTTTAAAAGGTCAAACATCCCATCCTTCTTAGATACAAGGAAAATACCTAACTCAGCATGCCCGAGGATTTTTACGTATATAAAGACACATAAGGACCCAATCTCAGCCCGACCTATAGTAGAGAAAAGACGCTCCCCCACCTACTACTTAGAAAGAAGTTTGGTTAAATGGTGTAGTAAAAAATTAGACCATTACCAGCTTACCGTCCAATCATCACAAGAATTTTTAGAAAGATTAAGAATAATTGAGGCTAAAGGCACAGAGATTATGACTATCATGGACTTCAAGTCCTTGTATCCGTCGCTAAACCTTAATGCCACATGTTTGCTTTTTTACAGGTTCCTTTTAGAGTTTACGCAGGAAGAAGAATGGGAACCCACTGTACTGAGAGACCTAACACACGATATGTCATGATTCCTTTTTTCAGTTCAAAGGACGTTATTACAAGCAGACGCAAGGAGTCCCAATTGGCATCCCAATAGCTGGGATCCTTGCAGAAATAGTAGTAAGAGAAATAGAAAGCCAAATAAATGTGAATCTTAAAGCTAATATAGTTTTATGCACAAGATATATTGACGACATATTTGTTTTGTGGGGAGAGCAATGTATGGCAGAAGATTTGGTAGAACAACTTTCCAAGCAGCAGTATGGCCTCAAGCTTAAGAAAACAATGGAAGATAAGAGAGAAGTAGAATATTTAGATATAAAAATACTAGCCACACCAGGCCGTTATGACACCACTATTTATATTAAACCCACCTGCACACCGATAATAATACCTAGGTGGTCATATGACCCTTTGTCATATAAGAAATCGGCCTTTAGAGAATACTTCAGGCGTGAATTAACACAATGCAGTAAGCAAATATATTTAGAAAGGGAACTAGATAGGACTTACCAATATGGCTATAGGCACGGATACAACAAAAAGTTTATGTAAAAGGTATTCGTAGAGCAAAAACATAACTTAGAACAGAAACAGAATCTCCCAAGACAAACACAAACTACAACAAACGAGAACTCTCCATTAGACTCAAATAGTTGTATCTCCATACCATATAAGATGCATGAATATAAGACACTCAACGAGACCCTAAAGAAAACTAACAAGAAGTCAACTTATAAAAGGGCACCCAGAGTCTTCAACATATTGAGGAATGAGAAAGAAAAGAGAAAGGCAGGATTGAACTCGGGCGTGTATAAGATACTTGTGGATAATATACAAGACGGCAAGAGAGAGTATACATAGGAGCGACTGGGAGGAATTTTAATGACAGATTGGCTGAGCATAAAGATAAAGTAAGAAAAGGAAACTTAGCAACGGCCTTGGCACAAAGAGTATATGAGAGAGACGTAAATATTTTATGGAACGAAGCCAAAGTATATAAGAAAGTGCAGGACCCTAAAGATTTGTTTCTATCTGAGAAATTAGAGATCTTGAGAGTTAGTGAAACGGAAGAAGTTATTAACTATAGACAAGCGGAAGATATGATGAAAGCATGGAAATATGTGCTCAAAGAAAAATATTACAACTAACCCGATATACTAGATTTGTATATTTATGACCTTCTAGACTATAATAATAATCCACAGCCAATGCAGCTTTTATACTAAAACATCCGTGGGGAGATAATAATGTATTAATATTCTGCGTTTAATGTATTTTATTATAACCTGCTTTATGAGATTCAAATGTAGTATTCTATAATATGTTACATATATATTTGTTTAGCTTAATTACGTGTAAATTTGAATGTATTGTTCTGGAACTTAGAGTACGTTCCATTTTATGTTTCTGTAGTAACTGAGGAGGGTATAAGATATACCAAAAGCATTTTTACTGTAAGTTTTATTAAAAATTACTTTCACTGCGATATGTGCTTTAGTGATGAATGAACTATATTCATCATTAAATAAAAAGTAAATAATAAGCCAAATAAGTAAAATAAATCATTTATTCAAAAACGTTTTCAGCTATCCACATAGCCTACCTCAGTTGTAATACAGACCAAAGAAGCTTCTCTCCTCCTTTCTCATCGGGCTAAATCGGGCAACCAATCAATGGCCAGTTCCTAACATCAACAAAACTGCAGGTGGAAGGTTATCCTTCCAAATACTTTAATAAGAAAACCCGATAAGCCATTTCTAAAAACAACATTCAGCTTGGGGCCCTGACTTCTGGGAGTCCACAAAACCTCAACTATACACATTTTTCTAATGCAATTATAATTACGTACAAGTTTTCAATCAATAGTAAAATCTGATAGTATGTTTATATTCACTTATTTTCATTAATAATCAAAGCCCAAATTCAATGACAAACAATTACCGTATGAAAATTTTGTTAACCATGCTAATTTCAAATGCATCAAGGGAACGCTCATTTTCTTGTATGAAAAGATTAAAAAATTACCTTAGAAATTCAATGTCAGAGGAAAAATTAAATAACATGGCTATTTTATATATAGCAGGGGTGACCAAACTTCATATAACTACAAGCACATATGAGAATCTCCAATACTCGAAAGCCACAGTTTCTTTATGGATCAAAGAGAACAGCATCAGTTTTTCTGATAATCTTAATAATGATTTCAAAAATTGTTTATTTCAGATGCATTTATTTTGGATAGATGCATACTACTTTTTACAATAGATAAAAAATAATATATCTAATTTTTTTAACTTAAATAAGTATTTGTTTCATATTTACTTTCATGGTATGGAGAAACATTGAAGGTATCAAAGAGCTGCAGTTTGGCCATGTCTGATATATAGAGAGCGATTTACTTAAAAGTATTGATTGTGAAGAGATAATTGGCAAGTTTGCAAAACTAAAAGCTAGAAAAAACTTTATTTAAATATTTTCATATTTTAATTTCAAGTAAAATTCTATACATTTATATAATATTAAAATTTTGTTGGAATAAAATATAAATAGTACATATGTTTTATTTATTTAAAAATATGGTCAATATATATTTTTATTCCCTTGATTCTCTCTTTTTTTAAGGAGCCCAATATTTTCTTCTGTGCCCGAGGCTTCAACTGGTCTTAATCCGCCACTGCATATTAACTAAAATTACGAAATATTAAAAATTAAATAATTATACATTCATCACATATTAACAAGTCTCAAAGGGTAAATACAAAATAATACTAATACATTAAAATCTAATAATAATATTAAAATCAAAATCTATAAAATTTCTTTAATAGAAAAGGTTAAAAATTATAAACAATCAATTATTATCCACAAGAATCTAATACCATGTTGCTAGACATAATTTTCATAAGCTGAAAAAAATAAAATACATTACACTACATATTAACAATATTAAAATCGGAAGAGAGTTTAGATATTAAAGGAATAAATATTATTCACAAGAATCTAATAACATGTTGCTGGACTATAATTTCCCTAAGCTGTACAAAAATATAATACAATATATTACATATAAACAATATTAAAACAAAGAGTTCCATTTGGCTCAGGGTCACACCTATTTAAACTACCCAGCCAGCCATGCCCAAGCTGAGGGTAGCACAAGCGAATCATTATAGTTTATCACGTGCTTGGGCTTTCCTACAGAGTGAATAGTTAGGGTCTCCAATATTTTGCCCTCTCTGATTCCACTAGCAGTTTTTAAAACTTGTATTTTGTCCCACAAAATAGTGAAGTCATTCTCCAAAGCCGTGTCCACTTCCCCTTTACGGATCCCATTAATATGTTCTTTAATTCATTTCTCTATAGGCTGACAGGTGAAACCTATATAGCACTCGTCTTTCAAGACTATGGTTAAAGCATGGGATCTCATAAACCCCAGAACACTTGATGACCTTATCCTTATCATTGCATATGAGGTCGAAAACTGCTACTCCTTTTCAGTGCTATCGAACACCCCATATACTTTTCTAAAAGTGGCCAAAGTTTACAGGTAATGGGATTGAGGTCAATCCCATAATAACTAAACATAGGTTGTCGAGGGCACTTATCAGACATCAACCATTTTACACTCATATAAATCCCTAAAAGGAACTTAAGTCTATACCCATTTTGTAAACCTTGCTTAAGTATAGTCCCTCTTTATTCGTACCTATTCCCTTGATGACAGCAATGGGTAAAGACTCTCCTAAACAAGGATCGGAATGCCTCTGCCTTATACTGCCATGGGTCTGGGGAACAGGATGGGATAAAACTAAGAGTAGGTCAGCTTGCAGTAAACAGAAATAATGTATTCTCTGTTAGAAATGGAAATACACACATCAAGGAAATGGACAGTAGTAGTGTCAGACTGCTCAACTTCAAGTTCTAGCCCTAAACTATGGTCGGTGAGATTAGTTAGCAGCCCAATCACTGGGGCCATCCCATAAAACCAGGATATCGTCAACATACCGCCGATACAATTTCAGGTGAGACCCAAAATGTGGAAGGACCACCGGTGTAAACCATATGTTTTCTTTAATGTAGATGTTTTTTGACTAGTTCGAGATTAGGTAACTATGTTTTTTAAGATTGTCATTTAGTTTAGTATTATATTATTATTGCTATCTATACCTAAAATATTTGAGTTTGACGATAATAATTATAATAATATTGTTTTTAGAAATGGCTTGTCGGGTTTTCTCATTAATGTGTTTGGAAGGATAACCTTCCACCTGAATAACCTTCCACCTGAGTTTTGTTGATGTTAGGAACTGGTCACTGATTGGTTCCCCAATTTAGCTCGATGAGAAAGGAGGAGAGAAGCTTCTCTAGTCTATATTACAACTGAGGCTGGCTACATTGATAGCCGAAAACGTTTTTGAATAAATGATTTCTCACTTATTTGGCTTGTTGTTTACTTTTATTTAATATCTAAAGTAAGAAGTATTTCAGTATCTATTCATCATATTTATCAGATTTGTTATAGACCTTAACATTTTCATCATAAGTAGTGAAAAATTTTAAATCATCTACTTTTTAAGAAAAATAAATTTTATAAATTTTGAAGAAATAGATATTCTATACCTTCTCACTAGCAGGAAAGTTGCAAGTTATATTATTTAAAATTAAATTCAATCCTTTTCGATATCGAGTGGAATAATTTTCAAACTTGACATTTCCAAATTCTGGCCATTTATTATTTGGTTTAATTTCATTATACCAAGGAGCCTAAAAAAATTATTATTATTTAAAGTTTATATAAAAATAAAAATTATTTGCTTTTAAAATTAAAATTGGAGTTCACCTCTGTATCTGTTTTGGTATATTCCAGACATCTTTCAACAGAAACTATATTAGTTTCTACATCAGCAGTTGCTCGAACAAGCATATTTAAATTGACTGTTATCTAAATTAAATATAAAAAATATTTATAAAAATACATATTAAAAAAATTTAAATAAGCTTTTATATTGTCATAAAAATATCTTACAGTTAAGGCATAGCTGACAGATAACCCAACAATTCCTGGACTTAAGGTATCTTTTGTAAGAACTGCAAACAGTGCAGCAAAAAATACTATTAAATATCCTAAAAATTCTAATCGAATTGCCAACCATCTATATATAAATAATTTTAATTTTATAATACATATTTGAGTGAATTTTGGTGAGAAAATATTAAAGTTTCCATACCGACTCGCTGCTAAACTTGGAAAATAACAAGAATGGTTGATATCTACACGTTTATTGGATTCATTAATAAATTTTTGTGTAGCTCTATATGCACGAATTGATGTAGTTCCAGTCACTGTTTCTGAGAAATGTGCATAGATAGGAGAACGTGTAATTGATTCAAGTCTTTTTGTTTGTCGTGAAGTAGGAATGTAGAATTTCTAAAATATCAAATATTTTAAAATATACATATCTACTTTAAATTGTACAATTATTTAAAATAACATATAATAATAAAAATTAATTTTTTTAAAATAAAAATTTCATACCTGCAGCATATAATACATTACACCAAGTGGTATTATTACTACTAAAAATAAAGCAGTTTCCATGCAAATAATAATAAAAGATACAAGAGCCCGAAATGCCTGAACAAGCATCATGCGAATATTAAATCTAATAGTTATATCAGCTGTATCAATATCTTTAGAAAATCGATTTAAAATACGACCCATTGGAGTGGTATCGAAGAAGGACATGGGTGCATGCAAAATGTGAATCAACATTTGATCATGAAGAAGTTTAGATGCACGAAGGCAAGCAAGATTCATAAAAAGTGCACCAGTTAATACAAATACGGCTAAAAAAATAATAATAAATTTATATCATTTGAAATTAATAAATATAAGTTTTAAAATATTCATAATCATAAGATTTTATTATTTATATAACTTTAATTAATTATTAATTTATTTTAATAATTTTTATCTAGAAGTGAAATACTTTATACTACTATATGAAATGCTATATTGAAGATAGTTCAAAAGTTGCTTTACTGAAAATATATTTACTTATTAAATATTCATTTATTTGCAACACATAAATAATCAAAATAATCATAAAAATAAAGAATTATTCAAAGTATCATTTGTTATATTCAACAAATATTTGTCATATTCTGATAATTTATTCATAAATTATATAATTTCAGAAAAAATTTCTATAAACTCTTGAGCCATCCTATATATATGACATTTCCAAATTCTTAAGATTTTAAATATTTTAATAATTTACAAACATACTCTCCATTAGTCCAAGGCCAGCATAAACAGAAAGTCGTAAATTTCTGAGCTTTGTATTATTTATTTTAGTAGGATCTTCAGCATCATTACTCCACAAACTCAACCAAACATTTGTTGCAATATTAAAAGCATGTGAAATTGTATAAGATAACACTGTTATGACAACACCTGAAATTCCGAGGGCTTTGAAATATTCAATATATACCTGCCATTTCACCTGTTATAATTTTCATGAAAAGTTGAATTATTTTAGTATTTCATTTAATTAAAATTATCATCATTAATATATAATAATAATAATAAGTGAAATAAAAGCAAATTTATACACAATCTAAATACAGTCAAACCTCGATAAGACGGCATCATCTGTTCGGCGACGATTTTGGTGGCTAATCGGGGTTGGTGGTTTATCAAAAACACATACAGTATAGAAATGAAAATAAATTCCGAATTTATTAAATTTAATAAAATACAATACATTTATATTTAGCATTCAAACTTAATATTTCTAAAAACTGTATACTTTGAGATATAATATCTGTACTGTATATGTACAGTACTATATAGAAAACATATCCATCTGTTGTTCTGATCTTTTTTAAGTTCTCTGTAAAACACAATGTACATAGTTTACTGTACAGTATCCTTATTTGCTCTGTACACAATAAATGATGGAAATGATCTGGTTCTTACTATCTTAAATTTTCTACAACCTAGGTGTGAACCAAGTTTAGAGAGACACATGATTAACTTTTAACTCCATCTCTCCTACCCTCTGGTTACAAATGAATCTAGAGAGCTTTTTAAACTGTATATACAGTACTGATGAGCTTCGGGATGTAAGTCACCTTACAGGCCTCTGGCGGATTAACGAGGACAAATACAATAACAAAAGGAATATTTGTTTAGATGTTTCTACTGGCAGATGGCGTCTTATCAGGTTTCCCTATTCCATTAACATAGGGAAGATCCATTCCTCCAAATTTCTTAGCAGTCAGCAAGGGAAGTGGTTTATCGGGGTTTGACTGTACAAAAATCCATTTATTTTAAAAATACTTTTAATTATTGATTAATCATTGGTAAGGACGACTACGTAACAATAACTGAAAGCATTTTTCAATTAAATGATTTTTGTATAAGCTTTGATTTTTATATAATAATATTAGGAATTATTAGAAAATATTCTAAAAATAATTACAGATCCAACTTCAACAGTTTCAGCATCTGTTAATTTTGATTTTTCTTTTTTTCCAATGCTTTTTTGTTCTTTGCCAGATTTTGAGATTTGATGTTTCAAATCAATTATACTAATTTGTTTAGAATGTCGTCTTCTTATATCACCTGATTCTGATAATTCACTTTCAGTACCACTAACTCGAGATAATCTTCTGCAATTTTTGTATAAGAACCATTAAGTAAAATATGTCATTAATTTTTATTTTTTAATTGAATATACTTTTGTTTTTAAAAATATAAATTATATTTTATATCTGTATTATCATTTCCATCAATAACATTAAAACTTTTTACCTTTGTAATTCTGGAGGTGCTCCTACTGTTGATGCTATTACTTCAAAAATTTCAATTTCTTCTGGTGGTAATGAATCCAATTCTTCCACAGATTCAGATAAAAATTGTAGAAGAAACTGAGCAAATGCACCTCGTTTATTTAGAAGTTCTCTATAGGTTCCATATTCAGATATATATCCTTCATTCATTACAATAATAGCATCAACATCAGGTAAAACCGAAATTCTATGGGTTGCTAATATTCTTGTCTATAATTTAAATTTAATTATATAAAACAATATATCATTATTTATTCAATATATAACATTTAATATCGGCATAAAAAAGTGAGAGTATTAAAAGATAAATAATTTTAGAAAAAACTTTCTTTGTGATTATATAAATTTATTGGAACAAAAGATCTTTATAGTAAAAATGACACCAGAAAATATATAAATATTTCTTATTATTATTAAAACAAACCATCAGATAGATTTATAAGATAATTATTTTATCAAATTATTATTTAGCCAAATTATTTAGTTAGTTATAAACATGATTACACTGAAAGATATCTGAAATGAAGTAACAGAAATAAAATAACTAATTTTGAATAAAAACAATTTATACTATCATGCTTATTCTGTGACCAAAAATAAATTATTCAATTTTAGATCAGTGATTCTTAATTTTTTGGAGTCATAGGACACTTTTAATTATTAACAAATTTTTGTGGAACACTAAAAATCAATTATCTATACATATTATAAATCTGAAATGCCTGAGCACGCGTGTACACTTATAACACAAGATTTTATTAAGTATATATAGGAATATGAAGAAGCTCGCAATAAATGAGAATCTGCAAGCAGCTAGTCAATCAAAGCAGTCCAGGCGTCATGAAGGGTACTTAACTATATCACATAACTTAGTAAAATACGGAATGGTGAACAAAGTTGCTAAGAAAGCTAACGAAAAAGTAGCAGCATTAAGGGGGCCCACTGTGTTCAACATGCTAAAAAATAAGAAAGACCCATGGAAAGAAGCTGAAAAACAGAGAGTATATGAAATACAAGTAGTAGACTGAAAAACGCAACAGGCCACAAGGTATACAGGGGTGACCAGTTGAACTCTGGCCCAAAAGTTGCAAGAACATAAAAAAAATATAGCTAATGGTAGAACCAACACAACATTGGCAATGGAAGCCTATTCGACTGACCTGAATATACAGTGGGAAGAAGCCAAAGTGATAAAACAGCTAAGGAAGAAAACCCAAGCATATACAGCAGAAACATTAGAGCAGGGATGGCCAACCTTTTATAGTTCATACGTCACTTTTTTCATTTTTTAGTAAGATGCACCATACAAACTTCAGCCCTTTTAAAATATGGTAATGTGGATATATTTAACAGTTAGATTTTTATGTATATATCTATATATATTATAAATCTGAAATGCCTGAGTGTGCATGTACACTTATAACACGAAAACGGCTGAATGGATTTTTATGAAACAACTTTTGTCTGTAAGGGGATTTACGTAGGGAGTCCTGAAGATAGATATTAATTATTAGTGCAGGGAGATCTGAAGATAGGTATTGATTATTAGAAATTTGTTTTTTAATTATAACTGGAGTAAATTACTTGATAAAGATCAAAGATGGAAGATCAACGTTATTCAATCATCCAATTGACCCCATCGTGGGTATTGGGTAGCCTGTGATGAGCTCTATAAGTGGCCGCCACCAGATAAAAATATCTTAAGAGAATATGTTGGCCCAACTAACCTAACAGAATGACAGGCTTAAACCTTATGTGTTCATGGATTTACAAGGTAAGAATGGGAGAACAGTAGTTTTTCCTGGTTAAAATAAACTTGGAGACAACTTAAAACAAATCAAAGATTTATTAAAGAAGGTAAGAGAGAGATTTTACAATATTTTTGTGTTAGAATGACACCCATACTAGGTTGAGGTCAATAGGCTTGGGGATCTTTACAACAACAATGCTATTAATCATTTATGAAAAATCCTAAAGAAGAGAAAAAAGCAATCGCCATTGGACAAATTCTTTAACTGAAAATAAATATGAAAATGCAAGATTATGTATGTATATATTACTGTTGTTACATATAAATAAATGTAGTAAGAAAATATATAATTTTTTATTTATTTTTTTTTGGGTCTCCTGAACGAATTAATCAAATTCCCATAAAAACCTAGGTAAACGAATGATTAAATGAATTAATCAAATTCCCATAAAAACCTATGGTAAATCGATGATCGGTTAATGAACAATTCGGATAACAAACATTATCTTTGAATGGATTATGTTCGTTAACCAATCACCCACTGTATTTGAAATTCTTCTATGAGGCTCATAGTGACATAAAGTTTGGCCATCCCTGTCATGTATACTGAGTACAGAAGTTAAATAATTCACTAAAAGAAAAATTAAACTTTAAAGAAACAATAACAGATGACTTAAATGTAACAAATGCAATAACTTGAGCACACCATAAAATGAACACAACAATTTTCTGCATAATATTGTGAATAGAAGTTTGGAAAAGCAAAAAAAGTAAAGATTGAGAATAAAATGAATTAAAGCATTTAAAAGAAAAGTTGGATTCAATTCAAGAAATGACATCTTGTGTTACAAAGAGAGAATTATGGAGAAATATTAGCTTTAATTAACTCAACCTTTTATCAATGGATGAAGTGATTGACTGGGACATCCAATGACTTTGCATTCTAGAAATCTTGAACAAGAATGTTTTATCTTGTTATAAATGTTTGAATTTACTAGCCACTATATTTTTATAAGTTAACTACAAGTAAAAGATGACAAATTACTAAATGAAAACAATAAATTTCAAGAAAAAATACAAAATACTCAAAGAACATCAATAATTTATTTTTAAAATTAATCTATACATATTATAAATCTGAAATGCCTGAGCGCATGTGTACATTTATAACACACACGTGATTGTTGTATGTAACTATTATAACCCAATGAGACTGCTTTTAATGGCGGATATCGAGTATTGTGCTATATATTATTTCAGTAAATTATTGAACTTCGGATTTCATATTAAAAGGTTTTTAAAGTATTTTTTTAAATCTTTCTCTAATTTTCTATTGATTATAGCTTACATTACTAAATTTAGACTAATATACTAAAGTTAAACTTTGGTTAGGCTTAATGACCATGTGTTATTCGCAGCCATGGCTATTAAGAGATAGATTTATCATAATTTTAAGATAATGATTTCTGAAGATTCTGAATGTAAAATGTTATATGAGTTTGATCATCAAAGATTGCAGATATATGGATAGGGAAAATTATGATTTAAATATAGCAAATATTTTTATTACAAAAAGAAATGAACTTGCTAGCTTTATGATTTCGTATATGGATGTCAAAAGGAATTAAGTTTTACTTTACTGTAATGTTTTCAATGGTTTGCTTTCAGCTTCATTATACACTCAGTGAAATTGAAACATTCAGAAATGATTGTTGGATTTATCTGAAAATTTACATATGTGAACATAAGGTGACCTATGCAAATGATTAAAATACTGGAACAATCCAACAGATAGTATAAGCCAAAAACATGAAGATTTGTGACTTAGATGTTCCATGCATTTCTGTAAAACAACAACTTTTTAAATCGAAGAAACTTGTTCCTAAAGAAAATTAACTTGCTCAGAATGCCTAGAACCTGTGTTCATGAGGAATACAACTTGCTGAGATTTTGAGAAAGAACAGATAGTTGGCTGACAAAGTCCATTCTCAAGTCAGAACTAGAGAATATAGGGTAACTAGCCAGTATGATGATAATCTAATTCCCCAAGCCCCAGTGACTCCTGTAGTGTACATATATTTACTGTGATGTAAATTTGATATGCACAATACCATTTTACAGATGGCAGTACAATCTGTTTATATCAGCTTCATGTCTAGATATACCTGCTATGATAGCTTACATCCACTACATCTTGCGAGTCAAACAATTTTTTTTTTACTCTAAAATCTCAGATATATGTGTAAACAGATGTTGTCCAGAAAAATGATAAGTGGCACATATCTGTACTTTAAAATGATGAATAAAAAATATAGTTGATTTAGTTAAAATAAATGATTTCAGTTGAGAAAGTATGTTATATATTTAATAAAACTCATTCCATTATAAAAATCTGTTTTTGGTAAAATGCATTTCTTTTAAATATAATATAATATGAGTTATTACAATTAGATTTAGTATTTTGCCACTTATGTCAGAAAATATTAAATCTAATTGATATAGTCCTTTAAACAAATGGCTTATTTTGCATCTATCAGTTTTTAGTAAAATAATCATATTAATAAAATCCATAATATATTTTAAACAGAAAAGAAACTGAAAAAAATTCATTCGTAAATTTAACTTGATTGTTTTGATACATTTTTTAAAATAATTTATTATAATCAAAATTTATTAGACTGAAATTCTTCAGATTTTTTTGGATAAATTTAAGATCAGCATTTGATGAAATTATAAGTTTTAAATAAAAAGCAAAGTGACATGATTTAAATGTTTATTATTTCAGCACTAAGCTTAAATTCAGAAATCAATTGGAATTTAGTAGCTTGGAAATTCAAAACTGAAATAGTAAGGAGTAGGTTAAACAGATAATAACTATTAAATTATTGTATTGTAATATGTATTATTGGATTTATTTTTATGCTTTAGCATTCAATATGTAAAATGATAGTGAATTTCTGAAGTCCAAGAACCAATTGGAGGTTTTTATATTGAAATTAATAGGAATCAAATTTTCATTTTACAAATTTTCAACTACTGAACAGTTTTCAATATACATGTTTCTTTGTAAAATGATACTACTATATATTAAAATGTTGCATAATATGTATTTTGAAAATATAAAAATTCTCTCTCCAGATCAGTGATTCCTATTTATTTTTATTTTACATCAGGAAGTAAAATATAAATTATATTCTGTATAGCAATTTTAAATTTGGAATCTCTATTTGAAACATAATAAGTATCATTAAAAACATAGTATTTTATATCATTTAATTAACAAACAACATATATCATTTACAATAATATAAATTAAATGCACAATTCTCAAAATTTTTCATTTATCATCAAAAATATTTAACTTTATTAAATGATAGTCCTTGGATTTACTTGTTTTTTTTTTTTTTGTTTTTACAGAAAATTTATGACTACTAGGTAAAATTTAAATCAGAGTATAAATTTATTTTAAATTTAAAAAAAATGATTCTCTCCAAATAATTTAAGTTTAACTAAACTAGTGATTAAAAAGTTCTCAGATAAATAATTTCAATTTTTTCCACTTATTTTCACTGTAAAATAGTATTACAGCTTACCTTAATATAAAACTAATATAAAACTTTGCAATCTTTAATAGTGGAAAATTATAAACTTTAAAAACTTCTCCTAAAAAAAAATAAACATGTTATTTATGAATTATTAAAAAATATATTTTCTATTGCATGAACAGAAAGCATTACCTAAAAAGAAACTTGTAGAACCTAAAATAATAACACTACAAAACACAAATAAATATATTTATTGTCATTAAAATATTCAATTTTAAACAGAATTAAAACTTACCTAAATATAAAACAACAATATAGTTTTGGAAGTGCACTAAAATAAAAAATAAAATAATAATAAGAAGAAATAGAAGTATTTCATTATATTTAATTCAATTTGTGAATTTTATCATTTGATTTATTATGTCTATGAAAGTAAAATTAAAAATAACATTATAAATTGTATTGAAAAAGTACCAGCTTCAGTAATGAATTTAGAAAATAATTGAAAGTTACTGTTTTCATAAAGAAATTTACATTGCAAGGCCAATTTTTGCCTTAAGAATAATATATCATTAAGTTCATGTTGAATGTGATTGAAGTAAGAATAATGGAAGATGGAATGATTGATGTCAAATGATGGTCTCATGATTATTTTGTGGATTGAGATTTTATAGCAATATAAAGCTGCTTATTTATAAGCACCAGAGTTGTCATGACATTTAACTCCTAATGTGTTTGAAAATTAGGAGTGAAAAAAGGAAGATTTAAATATTATGATGATGTTGGAGAAGGAATAAATTATTCATATTTGGTCAAAGTTTCAACATCTCCAGTTTTAAATAATCAAAGCTATGCAGAAAAAAATGCAACACTATCTTTGATGGCAGGACATTTTAACTTAATTTAAAAAAAATACACTAATTAATTCTAAAACTATTAATGGGGAGGGATATATGCAAGTAGCAAGATGATCTTATAATTTTTACCTTCCTTTGTAAAGTATGCTAAAATATTAACTAAAAATACTTACTTCTGTTCAGAACAGGATTTATCTAATTGATCCAAAAATACTAAAACACCTATTGCAAATAATAATAGTTTTCAATTTAATATATATTTTAAAAATATTTTACATAAATCAATTGAAAATATTTATTCTAATATATCTTTTCAAACCTTACCCGAAGATATAAGATGTAATATCATCCAAAAAAGTGCTCCTCTAAATTCCTATAAAATTATTTTCACAATAAAATAATTAGCAAAATATAGAAATATTTGATTATTTAAATTATTAAAATTAGAAATCATGAATTGAAATAAAATAACTAATTTTCTATTATTATTCTAAAAGCTAATTTTATATTTTTATTTCAATTACAAAGATTAAATATGTTTAAAAAATGATCTGAAATACAAATAATTAGCATTTAATCTGTATTAATTCTGAATAACTTTTGTCATTTTAATTATTCACTTCATTAATTTAAACTTTATAAATTAATTTTTTAATCATCAATGTTACAATGTCTTAAAGATCATTCAACTTAAAATTAAATATTTATATAGTTTGGTTTGATTTTATTCATAAATTTTGTTTCAATATTTTTCAGTTTCATTGATTTGAAAAATGAATATGATTATACCCAAAAATTTTTGACACAATGAAAATAGGAATAGAATATCAAATTAAATTTGAATCTTCAACTGTATATTCAAAAGTCATTAGAAAATATCATACAGAAAGCTATTAACAAATAAGCATAAAATCAAAAGAGTATAATAAAAAGTATGGGCTAAATATTAATAGTATTATATCCTATTTAGAAATTGAAACTCCTAATTTTTTACCATTCCTGCTTTTTAGCATTTCTAGAATAGATAATTTTTTAACTTTTGGACAATGTTAAATTTTAAATACTTTATATTTCAACTGCATGAACATTTTTATAATTGTTTGTATTTTTTTTTTTTTTTTTTTTTTTTAAAAATAAATAATTATTATAATTAATTATTTATAATTTTTTTTTTTTTTTTTTACCTTAAAACCTTTTTTTTTTAATATTTTGATTTTGTTATTTAATACTTCTTTGTTCAAAATAAATGGCTCAAATTATTTTTGATATAGCCATTTGCTTTGCTCAAAACATTTTTTTTTGACTTGCATACTCTTACATTTATTCATTCAAAAATTTTTGATTTGTATTCAAAACATACTTTTATATTTTTAGTTTATTTAAAATGTTTTCTTAAAATATACATTAATTTCACTATTGATTATATTTGTAAACACTAAAGCTATAATAAAAATTGGAAGGATGTACTGTTAGATACAAATTACTTGATACAAACTATAGATACGCTATCTGGAATACATTGTAATGGTATCCTTCAGGAATGATAACATCATTTTATGAAGACTAAGTCAATGAAATTGTTATCACTATGAGAATTCTAAAACATGCTTATTTGCAAAAATATTTTATTCATATTTGAAACATTTTTTTAGCATTCTTATATATTTTTCTAGCTTTCCTACTTTTTAATAATTGATAAATTTTTAAAACTTGTAACATTTTAACAATTTATATAAATTGTTTGCAGTTTATTAATTCCAAACATTTTTGATTATGTTTATATTATTGAAACATTGTCTAATTTAAGATTTTTGCTTGTACTTGAAAAAATTTTGATGTATATTTGAAACATTCTCTTGAATATTAGTTATTTAAA
The DNA here is from genome assembly GCA_000484575.1 of Olivierus martensii. Taxonomy (NCBI): domain Eukaryota; kingdom Metazoa; phylum Arthropoda; class Arachnida; order Scorpiones; family Buthidae; genus Olivierus; species Olivierus martensii. The sequence continues at coordinate 60,318 of AYEL01072744.1, forward strand.
TAATTTTCATTATTATTTTCTTTCCTCAAAAATAACTTTTATAAAATTATGGTTTTCAATATACTATTTTGCAATGATAAGACATTTTATTATTCTAAATATTTTCATGACATATATTTTTCTGATTATAATTTCTTTAGTGTCAATTATTGACTTTATTACACATTTCTTTATTATTTCACTGTATATAATATATTTTGTTATTCAAAACATTTTGAATGTTATTTTTTTAGGATTCAATCATTTGTTAATTGGGTCATTGTACATTATTTAAAATATATTTTTTATTTATTGTAATTTTTAAGGATTACTTTTAACTATTACAGATGGTCTTTGACTTATGACAGGATCTGATTTGAACCCTGCCATATTAGATCACCTTATGACCAGTTTTTGGGGCACCATATTGGATCCATCATTTTGATTTAAAAAAATTTTCATCAGATTCATAATCTGTGATCTTAAAATTCTTCAGATACTGATTTTTGTCTAAACAGGATTAGCATTAAGATTCCTTCAAATTTGGGATTGGCAATTTTATTGACCTCCTTTTGAGTATAAATTTTTTAGTAACTGAGCAGTCTCATTTGGATCACATGCAATAATCACATGGCCATTATGATCCAATGAGACTGCTCAGTTACCAAAGACACGATCATGATAATCCAATGATATCGGCCAGCTAACATGTTATGTGGTCACTGTAACCCAATAAGGTTGCTCAAATAGTGTTAATCTTCCATCTTGGATTTTATATCAAGTAATTTCTGTCAATTACAATATATAAAATTGTACTATAATGTTCACTTACTCTGCTACTTATAAATTCCAAACGATTACAGCACTTTGAGCAGGAATACTATTATATTTATACCAATAACACTATAAATATACACACAAAATGTTTATTCAGTTTATTCAGAGCGCTTTTGGCTTATTTACAGCCCTCATCAGCCCTTATTTACAGATGAGGGCAGTAAATAAACCGAAAGCACTTCGAATAAACTGAATAAACGTTTTGTGTGTATATTTTTAGTGTTAATGGTATAAATATAATAATATTCCTGCTCAAAGTGCTGTAATTGTTTGGAGTATATAAAATCAGTTTCTAATACTCAGTACCTGTCTTAAAACCTTCCTGCGTAAATTCCCTATCAAACAAAAGTTGTTCCATAAAAATCCATTCAGCTGCTCGTGTTCTAAGTGAACACAAATGCACAATATCCATTTCAGATTTATAATATATATAGATAAATTGCATAAGAAATTTTTAATAATTTTTCTCTGGGGTTCAGTGTGCCACTTCTAATCATGCAATGTGCCACTCTGGGTGCAAGCACCATAGGTTGGCCATCTCTGTTCTAGACGATCCCAGAAATATCTATTTATCTAAGTATTTATATGAAATAGTGCCAAAAATATGTGAATATTTCTTTTATTATGTGACTAATATTGATTCTATATCCATCATTTTTAAAATTTTCATTTTTATAGTGATTCCAATAATGTGTAATTTTTATTCAAATTAGATAGAATTCGTATGTTGTCATAAACACAGGATATACATAAACTTAATCCATATATCCTTTATTATACTTTGGAATGAAAAGATTAAAAAAATTTCAGAATCACTATCTGAAATGCATTTGTACATTATCTTGTGAACTAAACTTAATGTAATATTTTCCCAAATTTTGCTATAGTAGTTAATTGTGAAGAATCTAACTATTTTTATTTTTGAATGAAAAGCTTTCCTATATTAAATCTATTTTCTCTATTTTATTTATATTTTAAGTATTATATTAATTTACGGAAAAATTATCTCCATTTTTGGAGACTCCATAATTAGTAAAATTAATTTATTCTCCAGATAAAATTTGTTCCCATAGCTTACTATAATTTCTTTTTTGCAAGCGAAAAATAAAATCTAGGTTTCTAAACATAGAAGCATAGTTTTTCAGAAAAATTTTCTTGTAAAATGATCTCATCTAATCTGCATAAAAAAATAAGTGATACAAAAATGAGATCTTGTAACTGAGTTAAAGATTCTTTTTTCAATAAATAATATTAGATAAATATAATAATAAATTACAAAGAGGATGTCATGAAATACTAAAATATATGAATTTATCCACTCATTGCAATTTTGCAAACTGAAAAATTGCTGCTGAATGAATTTTTACATAAATGAGCCATACATAAAAGATCTTGTAAAAATTTCTGCTTACATTAATGTTGACACTTAAATGAGTGTGGTGAAGCTTTGTATAGGAATTGATTACTTTTTTATAATTTCTAATTGATTGTTATTATATCAGAAATGGAGGTCTAGATTGCTTATTTATTCTCAAAGTTATTATTTTATCTGAAGTAATAGAATTACAGATAGTCCTTGACTTACAAGTTTGGTTTTGAACACCACTGTCATAAGTCAAAACAATTATAAATCAAAAATGCCCAAAATTTATGGAATTCTCACTTCTAATGTTTACTAGGACACTATACATTATCTTAATAAATATAAAGAACACAAAGCTACAAAAATCAGATACAAAAAAGGATGCTTTCTGTATTTTCTATCATTGGATCACAGACTCTAACCCATTGAATTGTATTGACCAATCACAGATTTAACAGATTTAATCACCATCTTGTAAAGGATTGAAAGTAGATGAGAAAAAAGAAGGACAATAAAGAAAAAGAATGATTACCTAGTGTTGTCGGGTGGAGGTGTCGCCATGATGGAGGGCGGTGAAGCAGTCAGTCTGTGGAAAAGTGAAGTTGTTTAGGAAATAGCTTGTTTAATTAAGAAGTATTGTTGACTTAATAATTAATTAATATGTTATTGTTGGTTACTACTGAATATTAAGGATATAAAAGAAAAGAAAAAAAAAAACTTAGATAAAAATCTTATGTAAATTACTACAGCATATAAGTAATGACCACTAAGGGTCCCTCAGCAGTGTGTTCTTTTTAGATGTTGTGAACATATGTCTTATTTTTGTATGTTTAGTACTTCATTGATGTGTACGTACTTTTGTCATTACTTATGTTACAAGACGGATTAATGGGTTAGTAATTTTTCTGTTGGTAACAAGTTTATGATTAATAAAGTGGAAAGTTTACAAGGTGTGTTAAATTGGTTGGACCGAAAAGAGATAAACACTGAGGTAAGGATTAGAGTGATGGATAAAGATACGACTTCGGGTACGTGGGGAGGTTCGACTTTGATGATGAGGGGAGGCAAAATGCCACTCATCGCAACCTTAAGTATGAACAGTTGTAAGTTGAGGACTATTTGTATTGCTAAACTGATTAATTGATTGGTTAAAACAAATTAATCAATTATCTAGTTTTGCTTTATTTTTATATCAAAATATAGTATTTCTTTAAATATTCATTTTGCAAGTATTTTTTATGAATAAATTATTATTTAACCTTCTTTTTATTGATAATTTATTTAATAAAGTGAAGTTCACTAAACTATCCATTTGTATATGTTATTAGTTCTAACAATTTAGTTATTTTTCAGCTTTGTTATTATGTCTAGCTATTTTTTGGATTGTTAGATTAAGATCTATATGCTTATTTGTACACCAACCCTGATATATAGCAAAAATATGCAAGACTACAAGGTTATCATTAAGTCATTAGTAATAACTTAATGATACATTAATATCATTAAGTTATTAGTGATACTGTAGATGACTTTGTAAAGATTGCAAACATTTATCCATGAAAACAAATTAATTATTTAGTGAACGATGTTTATAAGATTACATAATTACTAAACTGAAAATAAGATAACTGCCCTCTATTAGATATCTAAAAATAATGAATCAATATAAAATTACACATTGCCACAAATAATATTTTTATAATAATAAAATAAACCATCAAGAGAACTAAATAAATTTTATTTATGTGCTTTCAGGAAGAATATGTTTGTTATAGGTTATGTTAGATTAGTTTGGTTAAGCCGCCATATCCTCATAGGATATTCATTATCTGGCAAAGGCAACTTTTAAAGCCCATCACAGGCTGACCAACATCCATGATGGGGTCAAATGGATGGTTGAAGGATGGGGTTCAATGGGCCAGGCCCAGACTCTTCTTGGAAAACTGGAGGTATGGGACCTAGATTTGAACCCAAAGCCTTCAGGATGGTAAGCCATAGCTTTACCATGTGGCCATCTAACCAACGTTTGTTATAGGATCCAACAATCATTTTATAATAGATGAAATATGACAAATTCCTTTTAGCACTTAATGCAAAAATTCTGATTACTTGTACAAAAAGTTAAATGCATATAACTAGTATTTCAAGTAAGTTTTCAAATAATTTGAGTTCTAATAAGTGTGAATTTTAATCTTAATAATTTATGCTTTTCTAGTATTTCATTTTTTTTGAACATGTTTCTATATTGAAATGTTACATTAACTGGTGCACTCTGAAAGGTAGCCAGGTGCACCCCAAGCAAATGAAAGAATAATTTATGATTTATATAAAAATCTTAAAAAAATTTACCATTATCACTGCTTGTATTCTAACTTTCATATCAAATATGCTGATGAATATGCACATTACAAAACGAAGATGACAATACTGTATAATTTTATCAAATTAGCCGCAACTGAATTTATAAATTCAAAATAATAAAAAATTAATAAGTTTAAGAGAAGTTACTAAAAAGTAATTGTACAGGCAATTCATTTTAAATACTTAAATAGCGCAAATACTGTAATAAATTTAACGGTTTAACTTTCATATGTCTATAGCAGTCTCTCTCAACCGGTGCGCCTTGAAAGGTAGCCAGGTGCACCCCAAGCAAATGAAAGAATAATTTATGATTTATATAATAATAAAATCTATATTTTTGAAAAGGTACATGGATAGGTACATGGCTCCCATGTTTGAATCAAGTCTTTTTCATTTGATATTTAAAAACTGGATGCTCATTTCCTTAATCTTTAAAAAAGAATAAATAATACTTTCCTTAAATTTATTTTTAATTCAGGTGGGATTTTTGAAGTGAAACTTCTTTAGCAACGATGGAGTAATTTCATTAGACCTCATAACAAAAAGCAACAAGTCAGGAGTGGGGGAAATGAGCTGCTCGCACTTAGTGTATTCCTGTTAACTTTTTGTATATAAATTAAAACTAGTTATATTGTTAGTTACACTGTTTGCAGGTAGAGTACACTGCCTGCAAACAGTTGTTAGTTACACTGCTTGCTTGCTGTAAATACTATTTACACTATATTAATGCAGATAAACTTGATATTTCATTAAAATTTAAAGTGCACCTCAGAGTTTAAATTACAAGTGTGCCCTATTTTAAAAACGGTTGAGAAACACTGGTCTAATCTATCAAAGTTATTCCAATTATACAAATTTGATAAATAATATTTTTGAAATTTTTCATAAAATAAGTTATAAAATGCTGAAAATTAAAAAATATTGTAGATGATACAGAAAATATTGGCTAATTCTTTTAAAATAAACAAAATATATCTTAAGCATTCATTTTTTGTTTCAATTTCATCAAAATTTATAATAAAATCATGAAAAATGAAATGTAAACACCCTCAGGCCATTTAAAGGCACTTTTATTGTTTTATAGCAGCCACTCGATTCCTGGGAAATTGCAGCCAAACCTATTTTGCATGAAGTGTGAGGCATTTGCTGCGGAGTTACAATAAACCATCTGCAGTTCAATTAGAGAAACAGAATGTATTATAGCTCTTTATGTACCAAATGATGTCATTTTCATAGAAGCTAGGATTTTTTCATGCAAATAAAAAATTTTATAAAAAGCACTCTAAAAACTGTGTAAATGAAGTAAGAACAAGTTAATAAATATAAAATATTACTAAAAATACCAACATTTCAATGAATTCATGTAATTTTTTTTTTAATAAATATATGACATAACTTCATTCAACAGATGTTATATAACTCATGGTTTTTAATAAATTATTTCTGAAAATTTCAACTGAATTTTTTATTCATTGTTTATTCAGTTCAGAAGACTTGTTGCTATCTAAAAATATCAACAATTTCATTGGATAGCTAAAATTTTGTATAAAAAAATTTATGTTTTTGTTGATCTCATATATATAATGAAAAGTTGCTAAAAAAATTCTTATATTTTTAGAAAGAGAACAAAAAATGAAATGAATACTGAAAATTTCAAGAGACTTCAATGAAAATTAAGTGAGATTTTACAATTTTAACATTTTGTATATTAATTAGACTTAATTTAAAAAAGTAGTTGGCAGCAAAAAAATTAAAGTCACGCAATGTTATAATGAAAATCCAATTAAGAAGAAAATTGTAAACTGTTTGGATTTTAATAAAGAAAGAGAAGTGATATAGAGAAAATATATATAATATATATACAGGCAGTCCTTGAGTTACAATGGGCATTCCATTCCAATGTCTCTGTCATAAACTGATTCTGGCATAAATCAAGGGTTTTTTTAATTTATTTGATTTTTGTTTTACTATTTTCATAAATAATATATTTCTATTTAATAAAACAGTTAAGTGTAAAGCTTTTTTTGCCTTCTTTTTTTACATTGGAATTTTCATCAGTAATATTATTTCTCTTACTGGACATGAGAGGGTTACAAGATATAAAAATTGCAACTAAAGAAATGAATATTTTGACTGCTGATTAGCAACTAACATGTCAAAGGCTGTAATAAGTTAGAAATGGATGAATCACATCAGCGGCTATTATGTATTGCTAAAAGGCTTTGCTTGATGACTAATGGTGACAATGCAATGCATATACAAAAGTAATATGATAAGTATGGTGACAAGCAATATTATATGTATGTATAAAGAGCAAGCAGAAAAGTTGAATTAGAAAATTTTTAATAAAAATTTTTGGCCTAATCATAAGTGCAAATCATCATAAGTCAAGTCGTCATAAATCAAGGACTACCTGCAGGGCTGCCGAGAGAGGGTGACATTCGTGACTTTTGTCACGGGCCCGGCATCAAAAAGGGCTCTGACGTGTAATATAACATGTCTGATACTTTGCAGTCTGCTGCTAGAGCGCACTGTCACAACACCCAAGCATCCAAAGCAGTCGTGCCAAAATAAACTATTTTATTTATAACATGGTATGTAATGTATCGAATTTTGAATTTATTGTACACTTTTTTCAAAAAAGTTCAATATTTTATATAGCTTTTTTATTAAACCAAAAAGATGCTCTTTTTTTAAGGGGGACCCAGACCACAGACTTGTCATGGGCCCGAAAATTTCTCTCAGCGGTCCTGACTACCTGTATACATATATGAGAAGTGATTAAAACAGGGTTAGTATGAATATGTTTACTGATGTGAGATTTCTCAGTATTATTATTATATAATTGTTAACAACATTGTTTTTATCTAACTGATTAAGAATATCATAACTTTTGGAATTTTCATTTTTTTTAATGAAATATTCTCACTAAGTAAATAAATACAGTCGATTCCACTTAATTGGACCACTGGTTAATTGGGGCAGCCACTTTTTTGGACCAAATCTCAAAGAACGGAAACCAAACTAATAGACTAATACATAATTTAAATGCTTAATTGGGACAATAGCAGAAAAGAAATTTGGCAATTTTTGACATAATTTAGGGATTTTTTGAAAGTATGTCAACACTATGTACACTAATATTTGGCAACACTAGTGTAAGCAAATCAGTTATCTATCATCTTGCATCTGGCAAGTGTGCATCTGCTTAAGAGTCTACTGTTACTGTACCTAGAGATATTCATTTACAGTATCGATATTATTTAAAATTTTTAAATCTTATGCCAAGATGAAATGATTTTATACTTTCAAGTAAAATTCCTTTGCTGGATAAAATTAAAAGCCAGCCGTTTAATATAAGCCATCATAGACTTGCTGATATAACTGGTGTACAAAAATCAAAAGACAGAGTACACTTCATGCATTTTTGCAGAATTAAAATTTGAAATTGTAAAATTTATCATGTATGTATTATTTTTTCTTCACTATTTATAGTACAAATATTTTCTGTATTTTGGTTTAATAAAGCATTAAAATAGGTACCTAATTATTATTTTTTACCTACTTATTTATTTACCTATGTATTACATATTTTATTTATTATTAGTTTGTTTAATTGGAGCAGCTGCTTAATTGGGCCAAAATGGATTAGTCACAACATGTCCCAATTATGAAGAATTGACTGTATAGTTAATAAAATAATACTTTTTCTCTCCAACTGACTAAAAAGTTACAGATATCTCTTGATTTACAAACACTTATTTCATAAATTTTTGTTAAACTTTACTAACATATACAGTCATACATCACAGTAAAAGTGAATTTTACTTTATAGCAGTGCCTAAAAACATACTATCATTCATTAAGTACCAATTGTATTAGGTCTAAAAACTTGGCCAGTTGGCTGCATGATAAAACATTTGCTTACCACTTTAGATAATCCAGATTCAATTCTGGGTCTTACACTTCAAGTTTCTCAGGTTCATTTGAAAAGTATCATATTAGTGAAGTGCCATAAAGCAAAGCATGCTTGTATCAGTTTCTGGACTTGAAAAGATAATTTTTACTTTTATGAAGATATGATTTCATCAATTAATCAATTTATCCACTATAACTTTTAAAAACAATGATTTTATTTTGTTTCACGATATTTTATAATTTCTAATTCATATTTTTATAATTTTTACACATTAATTTTGTTAATTTTTATACATTTCAGATGTGTACAATTTCTAACATATTTTATCCATATACAAATTTGAATTATGATGATATTTTGGCAATCTATTAGAAAGTACTAAATCAAACTCAATGCTTTCAAGAATTTAAAATCAATATTTGAAGAAAATTTTTTACAATTTTTTTAAATTAAATTGAGCCATAATATTTAGCCCATTAGGGCTTAAGTTTAAAAATCACATGGCACTTAGCAACTCAGAAATTCAAAATCCAATGGTAAAAAGTAAGCTATATTGAAATAAAATACAATAATGCATTATTGTATTTTATTTCAATATATTTTTATTTTTTAAAATCAATAAATGGTGATAGCTTTAACCAAGAACCAATCAGAAATTTTTATGTTGGAATTAATGGGAAATGATTTTTTTTAATTCACTTACAGAACAGTTTTCAATGATCTTAGCATCTTTGTAAATCAAGGTATACCTATATGATAATTATTACCTATTTATTGAGAAAATAAAGTATATAACTATGATTAGTTTTACTTCTTCAAATTTTTATTTCCAATACTAACATTTATTTCTATGATGCCAAACTACAAACTCAATAAGCAATCTAAATAATAAATTTTAGGAAACTAGAAGTATAAATTTGATAAAATTTACTTTTAAGATATTTTATTTTATATATCAAATACTTCATTTAAGTTATGCTTGATAAATATATCCATTTCAATAAATGGATTATAAAAATTTTCAAATCCCTAACATAACATCAAAATCCAAAATCAAATCACATCAAAAATCATATAAACTGTTATCCATACATAATAATTTCAATAAAAGTATTCATAAGTTTTTAAAATATAGAATGAATTCAAAAAACTAAATACTTTTCAAAAAGTGATAATTAAACAGCTGTTTTCATTTCTTTCAATTGATCAAAGTAGGAGAAATTTGTCTATATTAATTTTTATGTAAATTATTTTTGTAATAAAAAAATTTAATTGTTTAATATATAGGTAATTATATCTGAAAGCAATCTAAAGAAATATATTTTTTGCAATAAAATTAAATAATTATTTTAAATAAGTGTGTAATTAATATATATAATTTGTATATATTGAATGCTGGAATTTGACTTTAATAAATGTCTTCTAGATAATGCAGAAGAATGTTACATCAGCTGAAAAATTAAATTCTTTTCTACAACTTTCATAAGACATAGATATTGATAGACATGGATCATTTTTCTGAAATATGCAGTTAGAAAATTTTATACAAATCTTTTTTTCTTTTTTCAATAAATTTTTTTGTAACATATATACAGGGCCGGATTTACCAATAGGCCGACTAGGCCCTGTCCTAGGGCCCCACAATTCTAGGGGCCCCAAACCTATCAATCAGTTTTCAACTTTTAATAAGAAAAAATGGGTTTATATTAAAGTGCTAGATAGAAAGTAAAATTTTAAACGTTCCTTATAAGTTATAAGGATTTTCTAAAATTAGACGTAGCTGATTTGAATTTTTAGGGGCCTCAATGCCTTGCTCATCCTAGGGCCCCCAAAAATGCAAATCCAGCTCTGCATATATATCACTAAACATTTCTGAAAATATTCTTGAATCCAAATGAAACAACTAACTGAACATTATAGACTAGTATGGCTGTAAAGTTATGAATAGCAACCATTATGAATGTGGATTTCAGTTTTAAATAATTTCTATTGTAAGTATAAATTATTACAAAAGCTGAGGATTCTTATATTCAAAGATTAACATAATAGTAATAAAGAAAACAAAATAAATGAACTTAGATTCAATTTTATTAAAGTATCTCAAGAAAGTTTAACAATTAATAGAATTATGAATTTAAAAATAAAGAAAACAAAATAAATGAACTTAAATTCAATTTTATTAAAGTATCTCAAGAAAGTTTAACAATTAATAGAATTATGAATTTAAATAAATAAATAGTAGAAATAGTTAAAAGAAATAAACTGAGAAGCTAACGATCAGTATTGTTCTTTTATAGTTACATAATATTTGTTATATCATTATTAAATATTTTTCTGCTATACAGTTTAGCAAATATATTTAAACCAAAAAATGAATTAATATACAGTACAATCAATCCTCAATTTTGTGAACCAACCAAATGCTAAATCCAAAATCAAAACTACTAAAAATTACAGTAATTGATACCAAATACATTTATAAAATGTCATTTTTGTTTTTCTGAATGATTTAGCACATTTATTTACTATAATCTGTTATAATGTTTTAAATTACAATATATTCTTATTTATAAACTGATCCATGTGTAAATCATTTCCCAAACTTTGAGTTATACAAAAATGATAAGAACTTACAATCCAAGAAAAAGCTAACTTTGAAATTTCAGAAATAGAATCAGGGCCATGTTATTTTAAAATGAAACTTGGTAAATTTTTTTATAAGCAGTCTCCTTAAATAACTGCTGCTTCTTGTTGAGAAACTTTCTTCACATTTCTAAAAAAGGAGTTTAATTTTTATTCTTTCTAATTATGATATTTCTAGAAATTAATTGCTCCTATTATTTTTTGGATGTACAATCAAATCCTCAATTCCTTGAAAAGAGACAATAGGAAGGCTTCCTATGGTTATTATGTATTCATTCTTAATATCTTAAAAATATATTTTTTCTGTGGAATTTCCTTGATGACTTTTGGACTCAATACTCCAGATGACTTCTACTTTGTCTGCTTTTAAAACAGTTATATGTAGACAATTATCTTTATTATTAACTTGGCTTGTCATTGAACAATATAGTAATGATATATGATAGCTATAACATGTATTTAATACTTTGTAAATTCAACATCTAGTTATTTATATCATCTTTGTAAACAAGCTTTCAATATAAGCCCTTCCTAATTATTTAGCATAAATCAATGTCTCTACTATTAATGAAATTTGCTGAAAGAACTAGTTGTCTATTTGATACAGATTTAAAATAAAGATTAATTATAAAAATCTAATAAAACAGTAATCAATTTTTTGATTTTAAACATCTGTCAAAAATATGAATTTTTAATATTTGAACAAGTCTTTTCAAACAACTTAAGATACAGTATCTTACAGCATAAAAATTTCCTTTATTTCCATTGGGAACATTGGATTTCCATTCTATTGGGAACATTGTTGATTGTTAAGAATAGCAATCAGCAATTCTAAGAAGAAATTAAAAACTCAACAATTATATATGTAAAAAAATAGATTATAAAATTTAAATTTCTAAACATGCTTGTGCACTCTAGAAAAATCTTTCCATTTTAAAAATAGTTTGCAGACTAACATGCATGTATATTAACAAAAATATTTTTATATTATAAATCATTAATAAAATTAATCACTGAAATAATTATAACAATTATTAGATGGCACACCTGTTCTAGGGAGTATGAAAAAACATTTTAGAAAACACCATTAATAAAATTACTTTAGAAGAAATACAACAATTTTTAGCCAGCTGAGATTTGAAAAGTATGCCTATATCAGGAACCTATGACTAAAAAGGTTTTTCCTATAGTCATCATTTTCATTTCTCAAGTTACTAAAAATTGTTGCATTTCCTCTAAAAAATCTATTTTGTTCAGGATTTTTAATGCAGATCTTAATTATCATGAAGAATGTTATGAGTAATAGGGAAAAAACTTTTAAATATTTTATAAATATAGACAGAATGTTAGTAACAAAAAATTGTTGAATGGTTTAGAAAGATTTATGAGGCAAATTGATTAAATATGCATAAATTATTAATATCATGCTAAAACAGAAAGGGACAAAACTAGCAGATATGGAAATAATTGAGTGAAGTATAAGGTGATTAATATATACAGTGAAACTGTTAAAGTGACCATCCCTCGGAACCAACTTGAGTGGCCACTTTTCACAGGTGGTTGGTCACTATACAGGATAACGATACTCCCCTTCTCCAAAATAAAAAATCCACTTTTCATCATAAAAAAAATTGAAAATAAAAACTCCTACAGTTTCTTAAGTTATTGCATATTGAATGCTAAGAAGAAAAACACACTAATGAAAATTGCATGTTAAAATAAAATTCCCATTTTCATTTTGAACTTCTTAGCAATCAAGGTACTCAGCTTTTCACTTATTGATGCTTTGGATATGTCTTGCTGACTCCAAACTTCTCAGCAGTTATTCTTTATGTACTGTATTCCAAGAAATTAATCAGTTCCAATTTTTGTTGTAACTGAGCTTTTTGGGTTTTGACTGAATAGGAGGAATTTTTTTTTACTGCATTGAATGAACTGTGAACAGATTAATCCAAACTGCAAATTTATATTAATTAAAATCATTAACTTGAAATCTACACTACATTTCTATGATTTCAGCATAATGATGACAAACAGCATATATCACCTTCTGATAAACAGTTTATAGCAAGCATATACTGTACTACAATTAATACTAACTATACAGTATCTGCATTTATCATAGTCAAATTGTCAAATCTAAATTAAAATACTATATAAGGATACATATACAGTAGTATTATAATATTTACTTTTTAATATACCAGTTTAACAGGCTATTTTATCATAACAGAGAAATTCTAAGGACGATACAGTAATTCTTCTATGAAATTAATCTTATTGATCACTTTAGCAGGTTAAAATTTCTTAAAGCTAACTATGTAAATAGTCAATATTACATTAGATAGCTGGTCACTATATAGAACAAAAATAGCATTACACCCTATGGGAAACAAACCAGCTTTTAAAATTTGGTCCCTTTAGTCAGGTGGTCACACTATGTAAATAGTCAATATTACATTAGATAGCTGGTCACTATACAGAACAAAAATAGCATTACATCCTATGGGAAACAAACCAGCTTTTGAAATTTGGTCTCTATAGTCAGGTGGTCACTGTTCCAAGATGGTCATTTTAACAGGTTTCACTGTAGTTTCTAAATAAAAAGCTGAAGTCATGGAAATGTAATGTAGGTTTGTTGTTTACAACTTTTGTGATTTTGTCATTGTTATTTGATATGTAATTATATTTAAAATTGTTAGCTATATTGTACCATGTAGATATTATTTACATTCTGTATATTTACATAAGCAAATATATTTAATTATTATAAAATTGTAATTTAAATATTAAATATATGCAAAATATCATCTTAGATACATAGCAGTTGGCTTTTCAAAAGCCTTAATTCTTTCCTTTAGCAATTTACAAAATTTTAATAAAATTTTTCTATGGAAAATCTTTTATAGGCTTATAATAGAAATGATAATTTGCACTGTTAATTCATATTAGAGTGGGCTAAATGTTTAACTTAACAAAGTTCTTTTCGCTAGCAATTTAGAGTTTCATATATTATATCATTTGCATCTCAATCTGTATCAGATAGTTCTTTTGATAAATTTTATTAATATCTTTTAATTATCAACAGTCAAACCTCTTTAAGCCGCCACCATCGGTTCAAAGGTCCTCTCTGGCGGTTGTCATCTATATATCTCACGTAAAGTGCAGACTCCTGTATTAAAGCAAGTACTTCTGTTTCTTCAATAGATCGTAACACCAATTCAGCCAAAACCCTGGCTAGTGGGATAATACAGGAGGCTACACTTTACGTGAGATATATATAGATGACATTTTCGTCATTTGGAATCAGAAAAACAAATCAGAGGAGTTACAAGATAGCTTTAGTATTTCGAGCTACGGATTAAGACTCACTCTAGAGCAGAGAGAGAAAGAAAGAATCCATTTCCTTGATATAGTTATTTTAATCAATAATAACAGAATAACAACAAAAGTTTATAGGAAACTATCACATGTACCGATCATAATCCTGCAGTGGTCAAATGATAAAAGAGTCTATAAAAAAGCAGCTTTAAAGACTTACCTGAGTAGAGCCTTAACACACTGCTCTTCAGACAATTTCTTAAACGAGGGAATAGAAACAATTGTAAAAATTGCAGAGAGTCATGGTTATACTAAAAAAACCATTAATAAAGCATATAAAGAGATTTTAAGTAAACATAAGAAAGCGAGAATTGTCAACCAAGTACAATTGAGCCAAGGTAGTAACAATGACAATCCACTAATAAAGAAGGAGTACGAAGTATATTGATTAATTAGATATGGACTTATATTGAAATTGAAGCTTTTTTGGTTCATATTTAAACAAATTTAACAGCATAATTTATAAATTGTGTTATTAAATTTACTCATTATTAGAAATAAAATAGATTTTCAATTTTTGCAG
Source organism: Olivierus martensii (assembly GCA_000484575.1). Classification (NCBI taxonomy): domain Eukaryota; kingdom Metazoa; phylum Arthropoda; class Arachnida; order Scorpiones; family Buthidae; genus Olivierus; species Olivierus martensii. The sequence goes on from AYEL01072744.1 coordinate 75,324, forward strand.
TTCCAAAGATTTGTAGATTTGCAAATTCATCTTATTTTTGTTGGATTTTTATAAAAAACAAAATAAAAATTCATTAAATAATTTAATTTTTTTACAAAAATATCATTTATAGCTTTAAATTTCTCTATCTCTGCTCAAGATATCATTAATATTATCTAATTATTCTATTTATCAACATGTGCATTCATGAAAATTGAATTTAGATATTAAATTGAAAAATATAAAGGTCAACAAACAAATTTTCAGAATAAATTAACTGCGTATGTAGAGGATCTATTATATTAACAATACGTGGAAGGCAAAAATCTCAAGTATATGGAAACCACAAATCTCTTTATCCATTTATGTGGGATATCATCAGAAAGCTATGTTTTAACAATAAAGTTCCATGGTTAATAATACTAACCATGGAACTCTATTGTTAAAACATAGCTTTCTGATGTATTATTATTATTTTTTGAGTATATGAGTATTATTTTTGGTTTGTGTTTAGTGCAGTCTCGTTGAACTTATATTAAGTTCCATGGTTTACTGAGCTTTTCATTTTCTATATTTTTTGATCATATTTCTGTTTAAAGATTTTTTCAAAACAGTTTGCTAAAAATCATATTCAGAAATTTTTAATTTAAAACTAGCATTATAAATTTACTGCTCTTTCATTCTATTTTAGATTATGTATATGCATCCATTTACTTATCTTAAAATCAAAATGAAATAAATATGTATCTTCTGTAATGTAAGTAATATAACAAACGTTAAAGTATAAATGAAGTGCTATAATGTTATGCAATTATTTCAAGTCATATATTTTGACACAATGCATATTTATGGCAATAGATCATCATTAACTGATATTATTAGCATTAGTATTGCACTCTATTATGTAAATGAAGTGAATTTTATTGCTATTATTTAATAAAAATACGATTTTATATAATAATAAATAATAACAAGATTTACTTCATTCTTGAAGGTACACTTTCGACGCAACCAAAAATTATTCAAATGCACAAGGCATGAAAATTTTTTTATTAATCAGTATATAAGTTAACCAACTTTATAAAAATCATTTTTCCCCAAAATGCCTCAATTTATACATGAATACATATATTATGAAATATTAAAATTATAATATAAAAATAAAATTTTCCAACAGTAATTCATAAAATACAGTTCTGTAAATGTTGGATGATAAAATTTTTAGTTCACAAAATCCTGTTTATATAACATTTATAGAGCTAACATTAAGCAAGGAAAAAGTATTAGTAAAATTGAGCTATTTATAAAATCTAATGGCACAAAAATGAGGATTTATTGTGTGTATATTTTTTAATTTCAGGTAAATAAGTAACAAATATAAATGTTTCAATGTGATAAAAAAAATCGTGAAAAATATGAAAGAAAATTTAATATTTATTCTGAGATAAATTGTAAGACGACATTATATATAATATTAAATTTTAAGAGTATTTATAATCATGTTTACAATGTATATATTAGAACTTTTTATTTGCTATGATAAAAACTGCCTTTTCTATGTTAGTCCATGATACTTTGAATCTATATATTCTATCCAATAGGATTAAACAAAAATATTTCTAGTAGAATTCAATTTGATTTTTTGCAAAATGATGTGCTCTTTTTCTAATATTTTTGTTAATATAAACATTGATATCACTGCCAACCCATTTTTATATTAATATACTAAAATATTTATTAAAGAAACAAAATTCTTGCATAATCATATATTTATATATTTTTTTACATTACTGTACAATGGATTCAATGTCATAAATTAAAATTTAATTGCTTGAATACAGCTGGTAAGTATGCTTTTTTATTCTGAAAATATTTTTGAAAAATTTCATAAATATGCTGGAAAAATAACTTTTTCCTTGCAAAATTACATCAAATAACAAAATTTTTGTCTAAAATACTTAAAAATATATATTATAAAAATAAGGCAGAATGGTCCCATTGCCATTCACATACATTGTTTGCTGTAATGGTCCCAAAACTGTTGTTAATTTCACTAACATCAAATGAATTTGTAGAATTTATTTACTTAAAGCATATATGAAGTTATTTTTGATATGCATTGCTTATTAGTGAGGACAAAATCGTATAATGCTCAAGAGGTTAACAAAACACTACTTTATAAACTATTATTTATCATTAGTTAAAAATTAGAAGTCAGAATATGCAAAAACAAACAATAACAATAACTGAAGACAAATAGGAACTAATAATTTTATCACAAATTTATGCATAACTAGGAATTATAAAGGCTCATATCAAATACAAATAAAAGCTTACTTAAAATGCATTATATATATATATATAATCTTCTTATAGTCATTTTTTAATATAAAAAGTTACAGTAAATTTTTTTCATGTCAATTTTATATCAATGCAAATTTATGATAAATTTCTACAAATATGACTGCTTTTGTATATGTAAATCTATATTAGAAATACAAATAAATTATATTTTATGATGATCATATTCATGATGATTAATAAAAAATTATCTACCTGAAATCTTTGTTTACTGTTTTATAACCATTCTAACATTTTAACAGTTATACAAACCATACAATGAACAAAATTGAGATGTAAAAAATTTTCATTTTAACAATCAAAACTAATAATTCATTACAAAGGTCTTTGTTAGAGAACACTTCTAAAATTTGCTCTGAATTTACTGTTGAATCACTCATTAAAAAAGTATTTGATTACAAATTTAAAATTAATGTAGTAGTTCATAAAATGTATGCAAAATCAAATGAAAACTTAAAGCATTTTGTAGATTCAAAAAAATTGTGCAAATCTAATAAAAGAAAATATCAAGAGGGAAACAGATTATATATCTGTATCAGGTCTATTAGTACATAATATAGTTTTTAATCATAATTATTTAATGAAGTAAGCATTCCTAATGAAGTCATATTTTGCTCATCAGATCTTGAATAATAAAACTGCAGTATATATATATATATATATTCACAATTTTTTTAAAGCCAAAGATGGGAATAACAATAACAGTGATCTGGAGTGTGCTGCTAAAGAAGCCACATTTTCATACCACACTGTTAGACACGAACTCAGTTTCAAAACATCAGACTGCACATCTAAACTGGTTAAAAAGTTATATGACTCAAAATTTTCATCTGCAAGAACCTAAACCAAGGCAATTATTGTTAACATTATTTCGCCATTTATATTTAATAATGTGTTTCGTTCTTTGGAAAACATTAATTATGTAACAGTAACAATGGATAGCTCAAACAGAAGTGAAGTAAAACTTGTTCCGATTGTTGTAAGATATCATATTTCAGTCTGGAGGAGGGAATTCAAGTTAAACTTTTAAATTTCAATGAAGTGTCAGGTGAAACTGCTCAAATTTTGACTCAGTATCTTTTGTAGTGTGTGAAAAAATACAAACTTGAAGAAAAGTTGGTTTGTTATACTGCTGATAACACTAACAGTAATTTTGATGGTATGAAGAGAAAGGGGAATGAAAATGTGTTCAGAAAAGTTCAAAGTAATTTAAATAGATCTATTTTAGGAATTGGTTGTTCAGCAAACATTGTAGATACAATTCAGTACAAACAGCATGTGATTCTCTGCCCTTGGACGTAGCAGTTATTGTTATAAAAATTTATAAATATTTTCACATATATACAATAAGACTAACGAAACTTAGAGTTCTGTGAATTTGTGGAAACAGATTACAAAAAAGTATTATCTCATAGCAATATATACAGTAAGAGTAACAAAACTTAAAAGAGTTCTGTGAATTTGTGGAAACAGATTACAAAAAAGTATTATCTCATAGCAGCACAAGGACTGAAAATGTGTTTAGAAAAGTTCAAAATGATTTAGATAGACCTATTTTAGGAATTGGTTGTTCAGCCCACATTGTACACAATTCAGTACAAACAGCATGTCATTCTCTACCCCTGGACATAGAAGTTATTGTTATAAAAATTTATAAATATTTTCAATATATACAGTAAGAGTAACAAAACTTAAAAGAGTTCTGTGAATTTGTGGAAACAGATTACAAAAAAGTATTATCTCATAGCAGCACAAGGTTCCTTAGTTTGTTACCTGCAATAGAAAGAATTCTTTCCATTTTTGATGGCCTAAAATCATAGTTCTTATCTTGTGACAAATGCCCAAAATTATTATTTGATTTTTTTGAAAATCTAGAAAGTGAACTGTTTTTGAAATTTTTATATGGTATTCTACAGTTATTTAATAATGTAGTTCTAAAATTGGAAGCTAATTCTATCACAGCAACAGAAGCATTTCAGACATATTCTGAATTAATTTGTCAACTTCTTTTTATATACTCTACATTTATTTAATAATGTAGTTCTGAAATTGGAAGCTAATTCTATCACAGCAACAGAAGCATTTCAGACATATTCTGAATTAATTTGTCAACTTCAGGAAAGAAAAACCCACAAATTTATACCATCTTCTGCCAAAGAATTGCTATGCACTCTAAAAGAAAATAATGATGTTCAGGAACAAAAATTCTTCTCAAGTGTAGACAATTTTTATAATTCTAGTACAGTATCCAATACTTAGAGTTGTGGAGATCAGTTTTGATAAAGTTAGTAAGTTTCAGTGGATAAATTTACAAACTGAAATTGCCTAGAAGAGAGTGCACAAGTTGTAAATGAAATTATAAAAGATTCTATAAATATTGATGACCTATTTGATGAACATACATTGTTCAACCAGGTAATTTGGAACAAAAATTCTTCTCAAGTGTAGACAATTTTTATAATTCTAGTATCCAATACTTAAAGTTGTGGAGAACCAATTTTGATAAAGTTAGTAAGTTTCAGTGGATAAATTTACAAACTGAAATTGCCTTGTCTGATTTAGAAGAGAATGCACAAGTTGTTAATGAAATAATAAAAGGATTCCATAAATATTGATGACCTATTTGATGAATGTACATTGTTGAACCAGGTAATTCAATCAACCAGGTAATTCTAACCAAAGGGTAGAACTTGAACCTTGTGGTTCAAGTTCTGAAAAAGTACCAGATACTATTGAAGAGAAGTGGAAAGCAATTTTAAATATTATTGAAGTGGAAAGCAATTTTTAAGGTGTTTCAAAAGATTGATATTTTATGTTGCAATATTTTTAAAATAGTTGTGTTTGCGATGTCTTTGTCTGGGACATCTGCTCCAGTTGAGAGAGTTTTTTCAATTATGGTCTTTGCCTGGGACATCTAATCCAGTTGAGAGAGTTTTTTCAATTATGGGGAACATTCGGTCTGCAGAAAGGGGTAGTATACTTTAAGTATCTACTGTTAAACATCTGCTAAATGTTAAAATTAATTCAGATCTTTCTTGTTGTGAATTTTATGATGTAATTAAAACAAACTATTTCTGAAAAAAGTCATGTCTAGTGAAAAATACAACTCAATAAATAAAGTTTAATGTTTCAATAAACTGTTAAGACTTTTAAGTAATTTCAAAAATATGTCCTGGGTTGGACCAAAAAAAATATGGTAAGGCACGGTTTCCACTGTACGATTTCGTCCAGCACCACGCCGTCCAGCAGCTTCCGATTTCGGACAGCGAAACGTTTACGCGCTCACATAGGCCGTATAACAACCTATAATTAGCTGAATTAATATTTTTTACCTGTAACAACTTATGAGAGAAAGTCAGTAAGTTACAAAAGTTGATACTATAGAAATCACAAGATATACCTATGTGGTATCATCATTCATTTTTCTACATAATCTCTCTCCATTTGCATATTTATCTCATTGCTGTATGAGTTCCCTGGAGTCGTGCAGTGAAGAACTCTTTCAGCTGCTATTGCTGCCATAGACAAATCTCCTGTTTGATCTCTGCATCATCACTGAAATGCTGACCAACCAAATGTGTTTTCAAGAGACCAAACAGTTAGAAGTCGCTGGATGCAAGGACCAGACTGTAGGATGAATGTTCCAGCATTTCCAACCACAGTTTTTCTATCTCTGCCATCATCAGCTGAGATGGATACAGTCAGTATACAGTATTGTTGTGATGGAACAAGACAGCTGGGGATAGCAACATTTCCAGTGAATTGCATTGTACAGTTTGTCTAACACCTTACAGTAAAAGATGGCATTGGCATCGGTGCCCCTTAGTTGGGAATAGTCCAGCAGAACCCCTTCTGTGTCCCAGAAAACAGTTAACATGATCTTACCAGCCACAGATGACAGGATGTTACCAGTGTATGAAAGCTCGCTTGGATTCAGGTTGGTAGTGATGCACCCATGACAATCCGGGTCAGTGCATCCCATTCCTCCACATTATACCAAAGCATATGTTGTAAGGACAGGCCTATGTTCATCAGTTTTTGTTCCTTTGACAGTTGTTTCAGTATCCAGCATGCATACACTTTGCAGAACTTTAGACAATCATGCTTGATGCTGTAGGCTAAGCTGTGCAAGCACTCTATCTCACTTGCCACTGTGTTGATGATGATTCTCCTGTAGGTATGAATCATCACTTCAAATCACTTCACAACTGTAGCGATTGCAATCTCCATAGGCAGGCCCTATCGATCTTCATCAATGACTTTTGTGTGCCTGTTACGAAACTTCTCAACCCAATTGTGCACTGTTTGTCATGATAATGTGTGCTGTCCATAGGAATCAAACTTCAAGGGCTGCTTTTATAAACCAGACTTCAATGGAAATATCAAAACAGAACTTAAACTGCCACAATAATTCCTTGATACTATAAATAGAAATTTTAATACAGTGAAATCAAATACTACAGCCAAATCTCCCCTAGTGGAATAAGACTATGGTGACACCATCTATAGAGTTAATAATTAATATTAACTCTATAGATGGTGGCACCATAGCCTTGATTGAAAATTAATTGTTAAAATGTTTAATTCAGACTTATTCCACTAGGAGATTTGGCTATAGTATTTGATTTGGTTTCAGGGTAATTCCCCTAATTACTGTGTATTTGAGAAACATCTCTATGTTGGATACATTTTGTTCCTTCAAAATGTGTTCAACTTAGAGAGATATCCAACATAGAGATTCATAAAATTAAAATTTTTTATAAACATATTAAACACTAGATTTTCATGTCAGTGCAAATGTTTATATATATCAAATTGGAAACCTATTATTATTTCAAATAAAAAACTCAAAAATGTCAAATACACATCGCAATCTTTCAGTGCTTTCAACATAGGAACTATTTATTTGAAAAGAAATCTATAAGTAGAGTTTGCCTTTTTTTTATTTAATTTATACTTCATCCACATATTGTAAATTTTTTTCTTACACCAAATAGAGGTCAACAATCTCTGGTTCTTTATTAGAAAATGTATATCATTCAAGTTCTGCTACATATTTCAAAGCTATTATATGGATAACTGGTTTTTGAAGAATTGTAGTTTAATTTTCGTCCTGTTCCTCTTCTGTTCAGTCTCTGTATGATAAGAGCTGGACATAATCTTTTCAATCAAATCACTGCCTGTAAAATTTTCATTTTCACGAACAAGATTGTTATCAAAATTTGCGAAATCTTCAGTTAAAATTTCATGATGATAGTTCTCAAGAAGGGCATTCAGTTATTCTCCTAGGTCAAAATTAATGATCTCTTGCATTCTTCCTCAGAGAAACTATAAGGAACCCAGCTTTTTAAAAACATTTTTGAATAATTAATTGTAAAACTTCCTACCATAGAACATAAATCCATCTCACTGCATACAAGATAGTTAATGATCAACAACTTTCTTCTTTTAGTCTAATATTAATTTGATTAATTTTCTTTTACTGTTTTTTTTACATCACTCAAAGGAAAGTTTAATCACAGCAATAGAAGAAACAGCACATAATTCTCAAAGAATGAAAAAGTAAGAAATAAATCAAACCAAAACTAGCCAATTATAGCCCAATTATTTTTGATGATACAGTATTGTAATAAAATATTCTGCCTATAATTTAGCTAGTTTGTTTGAAATTTTCTCATGGATTTTCTCAATGTTCAATATTCATATTTATAGTAATAAGTAAACTGGATTTATGAGTTATCAGCAACCATCTGACTAGTGTGATTAATCAGTATTATAAGTTTTTCTTTTACAAATTCCTTTGGTTAAACTTCTAACTTAAATGAAATTTAAGATCTTATTTCAACGAATAATCAAAAAGTGTCCATCTTATTATAAATAGTTGTTCAAGATGTAATGTTTACAAAATAATAACTGCTTAAACTCTTACTACTGTATAACCAAAGTGAAAAGCACCATAAGCAGTTGAGGGAAAGCATTTGTAACAATAAATGATTTTTATATCGTTTTTCTCAACTGCTTATGGTGCTTTTCACTTTGGTTATACAGTTTGATGTAAGATAGAGAGGTATCCAGGATAGAGGTTTGGACAAATAGTAAAATATATGCTTTTCTCCGAAGATGTAAGATAGAGAGGTATCCAGGATAGAGGTTTGGACATATAGTAAAATATATGCTTTTCTTCAGTTCCAGGAAAAGTCATTCTACATATAGAGGTGTCTAACTTGACAGGTTTTATGTAATTGGAAAGAATTTATAATAATGTTAAGCACTATTTCATAGTTAGTAAATACACTAATGATTAAACAAAGGTTTAAACATTAATGTATTTATCATTAATGTAGCTTCAGTAGTCTAGTGGCTATGACATTGCAACAGTAACCTAAAGGTCCCAAGTTTGATCCTAAGTTGAGAGAGAATTTTCTTCAGATAAAAATTCTAGTTTAATAATTAATTTATAAATGGTGCCATTTTGGTGCCTGTTGGCAACTGTGCATCGCTTGTTATTATAATGTTTGCTGCCCATACATAGGAACAAATTCTTTTGAATGTCTTTTGTAGCAAATCCTTTTGCCCATAAAATCACACAACAGAGCACTCTCTTTGATCATATACTCTTCCAACATAATTGCCATATGTTATCACATATACCTCCTTTATCTACCACAAGAGATTTTGAATAATTCCATCCTGTAGCTTGAGTTGCCCTTTTATGTGGTACAGTCAGCATGTCCATGCCTGATGCTATCAGGCTCCCATGCATGTTTGTAACTTACTGACTCCCCCTTATATAATCATAACAAATTATTAAAAATATAAATTCTCTCTCTCAAACAATTTAATGATATTCAAAATTTATTTAATAAACTTAAGAATATATTTATAAATTTGATAAATTAATAATATAAGAGTATTTACCGGAGGTCCTGGACTTCCAGTCAAACCAGTATCACCAGGTGGTCCCTATTAATAAAATTCTTCTTTTGTAAGAATATACAAAAATTATTTTTTAATTGCATAACACAAAATTGATTCTATATTAATTAATGCTTACCGGTTCACCAGGTAAACCAACTCTGCCATCAAATCCTGGAAGACCAGTAGGACCAGCTGGTCCAGCTGGTCCTGGTGGACCAGCAGGCCCTTGTTCTCCCTAAATTAAAAATGTTTCACTTCATTTAGAAACATGCTATATGAATATAAATAATAAAAAAATAAATAAACTTACTTTAACCAAGACTAAATCACCCGGTGAGAGAGGTATTCCCAAATTAGCAAGATCCTTAAAATTATATAAGTATAATTTTATAATAAAATTAATCAATTTGCAGATTTTTTTTTATTATATTTAATTTGAATATTAAATTTTTTTTATTTCTCTCCAGAAATAAAAAATTGTAACAGTCTTGCATCATCATCAGTTTCTCTTGATCTTTCAACTTATCTGATTGATGGTATTTATAAATAAGATCATTTTTCAACAGCAGACTACATACAGAATTAATTAAAGTTGTTCAACAAAGTTCTCTGCATTTTCTAATCATTCATTAATCTTAATGTCAACTAACTTCTTATTTGATTTTCCTTTTGTTGCCAATATAGTTTATTTTCTCAATTAATTAATTTCTTATTTGAGAGTCAAAATTCAACTTTTAAGTGCATTTGACATTAAATGTGTTCAAGATACAAAAACAAAAGAAATAATTATTCTTTTCCTCAAAACAGTTGCAACACAATGTTTACTTATGTACATTGTGTCATTTAATCAAATATTATATCTATATTAACCAATTATTGTTATCACTTATATCTTATTAAATTATTTTTTTATTAAAATAACATAAACCTATAAAAAAGATAGTCAAAAAAAGCCAATTTATTTAAATCAAAAACATTTTCAGCTATTAAGCTTTTATCAAGTTGCTACTAGGAATCCTTTAAAAGTTTTTTAAATGATAAATTTCATCAATTAAAAATTTTGATCAAAATTGTTCTAAGTGCACATTAAAATTTTGAAAAAAAAACTGGAAATAAAACATTAACTAATTTTTTAAAATGTACATTTCTAAATATTCATAGTCAAACTTATTAAAATATTTCATTTTAAAAATAAACAAATTTCATCTATATTAATAAAATAATTTAATTATGGGTTATTTAATACTTTTGTATTTATTTTAAAGTTTGTTAGTTTATGTTAGTAACAGATCATCTCAAAATTAGTCTAAGCAGTATTAATCCACAGATAAGTTTCACTGCTAGTTGACAGATCAGAATTTACAATAAACTGACCTTAATACTGATGACTTCTGCAAAACCTAATGTTCCCCCATGAAGTCTACTGAGAGAACGCTTTGTACCCTAAAAATGTTAATAGTGTTGAAGTATAACTTTAATTTCATGAGCATTAAATTCTATTAAACTACATTAAATTATAATATTTAAGAAAAGTACCTTTGTTGGAGTAAAGAGATCAATTCCACTTTCTCCCTGGAAAAAAGAAAAATCTTTCTAATCTACAATTTCTAAAGTTAAAAGAAAATTTAATTAGCTCAGCTAACTAAAATTTAAAATAAATCAATGCAAATGTTCTGAGTAAGTTTTAGAGATCATACATATTTTGTTTAATTAAAACAATATGGTTCATACAATCATGAAAATTTTATATAAAACAGTTTTCTAACATTAAATATTCTTTTATGTAATTTCTGTTTTTACTTGGTAACATCACCAAACTTATTCTGATAATATGTAATTATATGCATAGCAATACTTTTATTTAAAAAATCTGTATTATCAAAAAATCATTTCTTCAGCATTTAAGAACTCATTATTAAATATTCTACTGAAAATATTTTTTTTATTTGTATTTAGTAAAACAAATAAATAATACTGTAAGATTTTAATATTGTGAATATCTAATTATCATTATCATCTCAATATATTTAATATTTCATACAAAGAAATATATTCTAAAATTTCAAGATATTTTTATTCCCTATAAATCTAAAAGTATTTAATGCCTATAAATATTTATTGAGAAGTTTATGGAATATCCATAATTCCATTATTTGTTTACTTAAGAATTTTTAATAATTAAAAAAAAATGTTTAAAGAAAAATTTGTTTGTTCTAGTGCTTTGTTTATTTTCATCTTAGTTTAAAGATAGATTTTTAATTAAATTAATTAATTAATAAAATATTTCTTTATGAAGAAAAATTTTTTTAAATTAGAGATATTTTATTTATAACAAAATTTGTTCATAAGTTTTGTTCATCACTCAAAATCCATTTTTATGCTGAATGCAGAGCTACTAACATATTGTACAAATTGTATGGTGCAATATATTTTATTAATTAAACCAATTAGAAGTTTTTATTTCAGAGATTTGTATATAAACGTTAATTTATAAAATAAAAATTTTTGATGAAAGCTTTAACATCTTGAAAGTTACACATTAAATAACTGTGTAATTTTACAATATATTTGTTGCTAGACTATTTCACTATCAATGTTTAAAATTCTTGGACAATTTTTTAAAATTTTCTAAGAATTTGAAAATAAAACATTTCAAGTTTTCACATATGAAAATTTGTTATTTTGATATTCATAACTTGCAGAATACCTATATTTAAGAAATGACAAAAATCTAAAATCATAATGACTAATGTACACTTCTTACTTTAGTTAATAAAAACACAACTCAAAAGCCAAATAGTAAGAAAAATCGTTTAATCAAAAACGTTTTCGGCTATCCACGTAGCCTGCCTCAGTTATAATACACAGATCAGAGAAGTTTCTCTCCCTCATCATACCAAGTCAGGAACCAATCAGTGAC
>AYEL01072745.1:0-11173 GCA_000484575.1 Olivierus martensii
GAACCGGACACTGATTGGTTCCTGATTTGGTATGATGAGGGAGAGAAACTTCTCTGATCTGTGTATTATAACTGAGGCAGGCTACGTGGATAGCCGAAAACGTTTTTGATTAAATGATTTTTCTTACTATTTGGCTTTTGAGTTGTGTTTTTATTACCTAAAATCATGTTTCATGTATCATCTACAGTAGAACAGTGGTTCACAAGTATGACCATAAAAAATATACATTAATAATTCTAGAACAGCATCATTATAACGATGCTGTTCTAGAATTATTTTGTTAGTATAAGCTTCTCTTGATTGAACTGAAGAATGTAATGTATACCTGAGGAGGGTGCTTTGCACCGAAAACGTTCGTATTTAAGTTAATAAAAGTGTATGTTGAATTCTATATTGCAGATAGTGCTTTATGGTGTGTGATTAATGAATATTTCTTTTCTGATATTTTTTGCACTCTTCCATATTTCTTATATAAGGCATCCTAGTCACAGCAAGATTTATATTTAATATAAATTAACAAAAATCATTGATAAAATATGATTATAATAAAGTGTTTATACTTTTACTGATGCAAATCGGTATAGATTATTATTTAAAAAAATATTTTTTTAAATAAAAATTAAATGATCGGATAAAAAAATTTCTTGGTTCCGCTAATTATAAAAAATTATCAATTTTATTAGGCTGAACTCACACATATCGCACAGTTGCAATTATTTTGTGATTATTGTGTGGTTGTGTTGTGGTCAAAATCAACCACTCGCGAACCACTTATAGGCACAGTCGGTAATGGACTACACATATATATGTGCATAATCTAAGTCACACAGACCACTAACTGAAGTTAGTTTCAATGACTGTTGCAACTTGCAGTCGATATCATCCACAAAATTGTGATTGTCAGTGGTCGAGTGCAACTCACACAGCACGGCATACTGACCATTGACAATCACAATTTTGTGGGTGATATCAACTACAAGTTGAGACAGCCATTGAAACTAACTTCAATTAGTGGTCTGTGTGGGTTAGCTTATGTGTTTCTATATTAATATAATTATAACTCACAACTGTCCACAAGCAATCACCATTTTGTGATCATGATGTGGTTCTGTTATGGTACATATGGTCCTTACATTAAAGTTGGATTAATCATGTTACTAAGTTTCACATGGGATATACATAGCAGTGGTCATTTCAGGTCTATCACAAACTGGTTAACCAAAAGATTGAAAAATGGATTTTAATTGTCTGATCCTGGACCCATTGGAAAATCTAAAAGTATGTGACCTGAACTGAAACAAAAAGCACTTTTAGCAGAAGTGCTTTTTGTTTCAGTTAAGGATTTATACATGTTAAGCAGTTTGTTTATTTTGAACTTATTGTGTGACCTGAATACAATTGAATATAGTTCTTTGGATAACCAGCAAATACTTTACCATGTTGCAGATCAGTGCAGCTACCAATAACTTCTTATGACTGTATTGATAGTCACATAAAAATTTTTCTTGAGAACTGCTAATCTAGAACCATTCTATCCAGGAACTCTCATTATTTTTAATCTACCCATCCTTTTAAATAACCAATTTAAATTTATAGAAAATCAATAAGTAAATTATCAAAATATTTATTATTATAATCATTAGTCTAAAATTTCAATTTATTATGGAATTAAGTATCTAAACCACAATAACAAAAAATACTATTTAAAAATATACTCACTTTATCCCCTTTGCTACCTTTATCACCCTACAAAAATTTAAACTATTATATTTCAATATATATATTATTAAAATTCTCAAAATATCAATTATAATATAAATCATTTTACAAATATTTACCGGATCACCTTTTGGTCCATCAATACCTATTGCTCCCTATAATAATATAAAACAGATATACAATATTTAGAATCAAAAATTATAAATAGATTTTTATTTTATGAACTATAATACTAACTGGAAAGCCTGGTTTACCCGGAGGTCCCATTGGTCCCTGAAATTTTAAAAATAAAAGCTATTAAAAAATTTTAATATAAACTAAAATATAAAATTATATATCATAAATTATAGCTATTATGTTTTTGCTGAAAAGTTTCATTTTTTTTAATGTGAATAAAGTCTATGTTGTGGTACCGTATGGGTGTCACAAAAAGTGAAACATCTAACTGCTCTTATATCTCTAAAACTAATAGACAAAAGTATAAACAATTTATACTTAATTTGTCAGCTATAAAATGCAGTCAACATATATGTAAGAAAAATTAGAATTTTTGATATTAAATATCATTTTTTTCAAAAAAACTAAACCTACTTTTTCAAAACATTTTGACCATTTTCCATTGCACCCTGATTACTTTCATTTTCAGTAACTTCTAAACTATGACAGATAGACAAAAACAATAAGCAACAAAACTGAGCAGCAGGAATAGTTTTTAGATCAATAAATAGTTTTAATGTAACTCTTACATTTCACAAGTAATAGAGATGCAAAGTTGAGAGAGTTGAAAAATTTGAGTATTTTCAAGTTTGTTTTTGCAATATCTTGAAAACTATGGCAACAGAAAGCAAAAATTTTGTTGCCCTTAACATAAACAGAAAGCAACAAAATTGTTGTTCTTTGAGAGTTCTACAAGGATGCATAATTAGATTTCAAATTGGAATTTTAGTTTTCAAGAAATAGACATTACAAATTTACATTGTGCTGTTGGCAAGTTTTCCATCAGCATGACATCATTTACAGATCCACCTTTGGCTCCATTGAGTCAGTCAATTTTTGCAAAAATAAATGAAAATTTTTCAAATTTAAAGATACTTTAAAAAATTTCTTAAAAATACTAAAATACAAAAACTGAAACAGAAATTATTTTCTAGTGATTTATACTTTGATAATTATTTTTTAATAAATTTGTCTAGAATGTATTTTTGAATGTATGTTCTCTAATAGGAAATGAGAAGAAAAGCAAAAATCAATCTAGTTTCTTTAATAAAATTTAAATATATAAACCACTTTGATATTGCTATTCATCCTGCTGAAATCTTAAATAAATATCTGTTAATATCCAAACAAGAAAACTCAATTTTAATAAAATTGGGAAAGTTTTAATTGTATTTCTTTAAACTATCATTAGCTACATACAAATCAAAAAGGATATGTAATTTTAATGCTTAATATTTTTTGATCCATTAAAATGGGCCAAAAACAAAAACATTCCAGATTTTATTAAAACTGAAACTTTATATAATACAAACCTCAAGGGAACTTATTCCAAATGAACCTAATTATCTTGCCAATTTTAATTTATTTATTATTGCCAATTAATAAAATAGTTTTTATTAATATTGTTATCCATCCTACTGAAATCTTAAAATATCTTAAGTGGAAAATCAGTTTTAATACAACCTAATTATCTTGCCAAATTCTATCCCTTGAAAATCTTAATGGAAATTTTAGTGATTTGAAATAATTTAAATTAATTGGCAATAATAAATAAATTAATAATTATAAATAAATTCTAAAATTAATAATTAATTTTAGAATTAAATAAATTCTAAAAAAATTTAATAATTAATTTTTAATTAAATAAATTCTTAAATTAATAATTATAAATAAATTCTTAATTATGTCATTTTTATTTCAAAAATGACATGATTAAGAATTAATTGTGACTAGAAATTAGAAGATAAAATTTGGGTGAAATTACATCTGAGATGATATGCCAACAATAGAATAGCAAAAGGTACTCATTCACACACAGTTTTAAGAGGCCATTAAGTAAAAGCCAGTTCTTCCCACTTATTATACAATCAGTTAGCAACTGGTCAAAATCTTGAATTTTGCTTGTCATATGAAAATAATATATGTATGAAATCTGCCCTTCTGGCAACTAAATGGTAAGAGAAAGTCTTCCTAGAATCTTAGAATGGACAATATAAAATTTTAGCTATGATAAAAAAAGAAAAAACTGAATATTTTGGCATTTTTCCAATAAAAAAAAGAAGCACATGAATGAGTAAAAGTGAAATATAAATGAATAAAAGTGAAATGTGAGGAATGTGAATGAGAAGAAAAAGTCTTTACTTAATGAACTGTCAGATAATGGCCTCTTCTAAAACTGGGTTTGAATGAGTACCATAAGTCTTAATGTTAACAACCTGAAAGTAGATAATAAAGCAAGATAATTTTATTTACCAATATAAAATAAAATGCCAATTAATAAAAAATAGTGTGGTTATTATTAATTGAAAAACTATATAAGGAAAAAGTTATGTTTTTAAAAAAGGATTTTCAGGATAAGAATTCTGTTTTGAACAATCTATGATTTTATTTAAAATATTCTGGATATCTTTATTAATAAGAGGAATGATTCTGAATTTTTTTTAGAAAAGATATGATCTTTTTAAGAAAACAGTTCTATTAGTTATATTTCCAGAAAGAAGTTTCTTCTGTACTGCTTTTACTGGAGTATAATTATTACTAAAGACAGTTCAGCACTAATTAAGCAGTCCTAAAACACACACAAAATTTTATTTATGAGAAACGTTTTCAGCAAACTAATGCCATCATATCAGCACTAATTAAGTTTCCTAAAACACACACAAAATTTTATTTATGAGAAACGTTTTCAGCAAACTAATGCCATCATCAAGCTCTTACAGTATTAAAAAGTCCAGAAAGAAGTCTTTAGTGGAAAACAAAACTGAAATTATTTCTAGCATCTAAAGGAAAGAACCTTGAAAATTGAGACTTCATCTTTTCAAAACAGACTCTAGATTTATTTTTTTTGGACTCAAGAAGAACTATACAGTCCTGAAAATCCTTGCTAAAACTGACTTCTTCATAAAGTACGAAATTCTTTAAAATATATCATGCAAAGGAGTCTCATTTGCAAAAAATGTGTTTAAGAAAAAAAAGAGTAAATCTTTTCTAAATATTCTAATTAATGGAACAGTTTTCTTGGAAAAAGATTTGAGTTTTTCCTCAAGGTAAGTTTCTGCTATAAGCCAAAGCATCAAGGCCGCGAGAGGGGATGGCATCTAAGACTTTTGTCACGGGTCCAACCCTCAGGACCTGATGTGTCCGACAGTTCCAGGCAGAGGAAACCACCAGAACACACTGTCTACCACTCAAAGCAATTGTGCCAAAATAAACAATTTTATATATAACGTATTATGTAATATATCGATTTTTGAATTTATTATACACCCTTTAAATAAATGTTTAATGTTTTATAGGATTTTTTTTATTAAACCAAAGTGATGCACTTTTTTAAATGGGGCCTGGACCACAACTTGTCACGGGCTCGAAAATGTCTCTTGGCGACCATGCAAAGCAGGCTTATAAAATATAAGTTATTTTCAAGAAAAGTTTTTCAGATAAAGCTACTATAATTAATCTTCAAATTATTATAAAGTTCAGTAAAAAAAATCTAGATACATGTGTTATACATAGATTCATAAAAATAACAAGCATTTAAAGCAAGAATGTATAGTTTTATTACCAAAAACACTATTTCATAGGCAGAAAGACAATCATAAGAAATCTATGAAATCAAAAAATAATTATTAAAAATATATTTCATTATTGATCATATATGTCAGTAAATATATTATTTTACTATAAATCCTCTAATGATATTTTACTTAATACATATTATTATTTGTATGTATAATCTTACAAATTATTTTAGGAAGTTATTTCTTGAATCAAATTATGTTATCATAAATGTATAGTGTGTGAATTAATACAGATGCATCATCTATAATTCAAGATATTTAATATGCCATATTCAAATTCTTATAAACTCTTTGAAAAGAGTTTATGGTAGACAAAAAGTGGATGATAAACATCACTAAACTTCTTATGTCATATTATTTAATTTACAGCCATCCTATATTAGTTATTTTGAATACAATTGCTCAAGTAGACATAAAATGTAATGAATTACTTAATATGTAAGATACTTTTATTTATCTGCCTCTCCAAACTAATCCAATGTTAATATGGAACTTCTGTTCCCATTGAACATTACTACACCAGTTTATTTTCTTATCATTATGGCATCTTCTGTTACTTGAAGTAATTCCATTCGAGTAATAATAGATTTAGTCTTTGATATAGATTAGCGGCCACATTATATTTTTAAGAAGCCACACATAAAAGATCGAATTAACAACAACTGCGAAAAAGGGAACAATGGAAATCAAATTCTGGAAGAGGGTCATTATGAAATATAGATTGAGAAACACTAATATAAATGGCCAAGATATTCCAAATTTTCATGTGATCATCTGAAGTGTGGATTTTTATTTCACTGTAATTGTCAGACCATGCAGCAGAGTTACACTGTTTAATTAAGATTGTTATAAGATTTACCAAAAAGTATAGTTACGATCGAGGTTTTTTTTCTTATTTACAAACTCTTTTATATATATATGCACAATGTTTTAAATTATTTATTTTGTCTACTGTATAATATTTCTATTATGTTATCTATAATACTAATAGTAAAGTTTTATGCTTAATTACTCTGTTTTGCAAAGAGCTCTGATTCTTGAAAGGGAAAATGATCATTCACTTAATAGAAAAAAAATATGGACCTTGTCTGAATCACAATCATATGATTGGGCATACATGGATTCAGAATAGAGGCACTACGGCAAATGCCCCATCAGTTTACAGAGAATATATATCAATCATTTAAATTATTAGAAATATAATTATTTGTATTATTATATTCTTCCGATCATTTTCTCTAGATCTGCCACTGCTATTTCCACTGGGGTTAAACGTAAAGTGGCCAGATGTTTTATGTTGGGATGGGGGACATGTCAAAAAAAAAAATTAAAAAAAAAAGTGCTTAACACGCTCGTGAGGATACCATTTTCTTAGTTTATTTAGTTGTGAGTCAATAAAATGTCAATAAGTCAATTAATTAGGTAGCGATCTTTATATATTCACATTTAATTTGACTCTAAAGTCTATCCAATCTATTGAATGAAAACTTTCAGAAACCAGGATATTTTTCTTTTCGCTACGGTTAATAGTGTCGTTGCACCACACAGAAACTCAAACAAACATCTTTCAAAATTTCTGATGAACTGGAATATTACTATTTTCGTATGCATTTCGGCAAATCCTTATGCCCTCTTCAGCTGTTTTCATACACCAGTTCATCTCTTTACATAAAATTTTTTATGTAAAGAGATGAGCTGGTCAATAAAATGTCTTCAATCTATCTTTTCATGTATTTATTAATATAAAAATTACAAAAATAGCATATTTCTGATAAATTAATAAAAAATATTAAAAAAAAACTCTTTTTTTAACTTTTTGAAGCTCTATTTCTGGATACTTGTTTAAAGTTTATGGCAATACAGTTACATGGTCTACTAGAAAACAGCCAACGGTTTCACTTTCCTCAACAGAAGCCGAATATATGGTGTTAAGTGCAGCTGCATGTGAAGCAGTATGGTTAAGACAACTTTTGACCGAAATGGGGTTAAAAGTAAATCATCATCCAACCGTTATTAAGGAAGATAATCAATCTTGTATTGCAGTGACCAAAAATCCTACAGATCATCGCAGAGTTAAACATATAGAAATCAAATTTCATCATGTACGCCACTTAATTGAAAACTCAGTGATTAGTCTGCTGTATTTACCATCTAAGGAACAGTTGGCAGACATCTTAACCAAAGGTCTTCCTTCATCACAGTTCTCCTATCTCAGAAACTTAATTGGACTTGCATAAATTGGGAGGGGGTGTTGAATGTGGCGCAATTTTTGCAGGTGGTGATACCACTCCTGCTCCCCTGGGTGGTCTTTTTATTATCCTAACTCTGTGAAAATTGTTACTAGCATGGGTCCACTGGCAAGCACGGGGTGTGTGTGATGCAATCAGTTGTGCTATTTTGTCTCTTTGTTCTGTGTTATGTAACGTTATTTAATTGGTATATATACAATTAAAAGAAGGTGTTTGCATTCTTGCGTCCTGTATATTTATTTTATTCAAAAATCAACAAGTTCATATATTCCTGTGCTCAGGAAGAATTAAGTCAATGCCGCCTATATGATTTCTGCATTTCCTTGTCTATTGCGTATTTCCATGGTTGTGGGGGTTCCCAAGCTAGCCTATCATATGATAGGCTAGCTTGAATAGGGAATATATGAACTGTTAATGTTTTGTGTTGTTTAGTTAAAATTTTATTGTATTTTTATTGTTCTTGTTATTTAAATAATTCTATTATCTTTATTTGTTATATAAATTTCTAAATCAATTCCTCCTATCCCAGCTCGACTCCTCTTATACTTGTGCTGCATATCGTATATCAGCCATATCTTGCTGGCAGAATTTTGTACATGTTGAAAAAACATAGTTTCGACTTAACTCCATTACACGATCCTTACAAAAGAATATCTGATTCTGGAAGGACTTGATGGGATACAGTACAACATTGATATATTAGCATTTGGAGAAACTATAAACTGAATATGACATTCTTGCGTCCTGTATATTTATAGCATTGTTTAAAGTATTATCGAGCTTGTAAAAAGCAGGAATAATATTAACTCCGAATACATGCATATCTGGAGTTATGAGAGTGAAATTTTAAGACATGATCAATCAAAAATAGTAATTTGCATTGATAATGATATAATAGAGGCATTAAACAAATGGAACTTCTAGAGAATGTGTCTGAATTGAAAAGTTTATTTGGAACTGTAAGCAGTGCCGGATCTAGTTAGTGCGGGGCCCCTCAAATTATGGCTTATATGTATAAATAAAATAAGTAACATTTATAAATAAAGGCCCATTTTTGTCGGCTTGATTAGCTACGTGGAAACGCTTCGGCTTTCCACTCTGGAGGACCCTAGTTCGAATCTCAAGTTCCACCCCTTGAAAATATTTATCATGATCATGAAGTCGGAACTTTCCATAGAGCCCCATCGTCCGCAATCCTGCGTGAAAAATGTGCTTACACATGCTGTCCTCACAGGGATGGACAGCATGTGTAAGCACATTTTTCGCCACATCAATTATTAGTCTTATAGAAAGGAAACTAGCGTCATATGATGACCAAAAAAAAAGGTTAATAAAAAAATGAATATTTACTGCTATGGATGCATAAATACGTCCATCCATAGCTTCTTTGTTGTTACTTCTTTCAAAGAATTGCAATAATAATGCAAAATATTATACAGTAAATTCCTGTATAACGGTCGCCCCTTGTAATGAGAATTCGTATAATGTAACAACAAATTGCGACTAGTATTCAATTTATAAATAAATTAATAGCTGTAAATATAATATAAATAATATACGATATTATTTAAATTATATTTATTTAAATTGTGTATTATTTAAACTGTATAAATAATATGCGATTTCCTATAACGTGGAATATATCCCCGCACTGTACAGGAGTCCATTATAATTATGATATGTAGGTGATGTAAAAGCTTTTCATCCTTTTTAGATTTTTATGGAAGCTGTTTATTCAATTTTGAATAATGATTAAGATGTTTGCCTGCACAACATTATATTTTATATATACAGGAAAACCTGTGCGTGACCATCTTTCGGCTGCTGAGATTGTGGCCATCAAACACAATTAGCTACAGATTTCTTTATTAAACATCAAAATTTAAAATACAAAGTTTATGACTCAGTTTCACATTGTTAATTAAATATAAGGAAAGAAATCACTAATTAATGCCTCTTTCAATTTTCTCACTTTAGAATGCTCAGCTGATAGAAGATCTAGAGCCCATTTGTCATTTTTGATCAAAACCCGATTTGACGGCCATCTAATAGATGTTGCACATAAGGTGCCAAAATTAAATATCACTGGCCATGGCCACAGAACACAGATGGCCATTTTACACAGTTTAAAAATCCTACAAAATGCTTGGGCGGATATTAAGGTGACCACGGCTTGCAGGTTGGCTGCCTAGCTCAAGTGGCCACCAGCACAGGTTTTCCTGTACTAATAAATTTTGAAATAGTTTTATAAAAAAGCAGATTGAAATCACTTAAAAATAATTCTACAATTCCAAAATAAATATTAGGAAATAAAATATTAAACTAGAAAAAAAAGATTATGTAATAATTGGAAATAATATATATATGCATGCCTCAGTTATATATGCATTGATGTTGCATATTATGTCTTTTTCCCTCTCTCTATAGACTAGTTTTCTTAATCCGGTGGTGATGTTTGTGTTGTGTTTACCTAACGGGGTGTCAATGCGGGCTGTCAGCCTGAGTTTTTATTGAAAAATTTTCGCTATTTTTTTAATCTACATCTGATTGAATTAAAGTTTTTATTTCTGACAAGTCTCTACTCTATAATGCAAAAAACATTATTTTTCTATGTTATGTTATGTTTTTTAATAAATTATTATTTAATTCGATAATTCCATATCAAAATTATGTAAACAAACAAAGAGATCGCATTTCAAACAGCTCTAAATCTTTTCACAACATCAAAAGAAATGCGGTTCTTATTTCATTTGTAAACAGAGCAGTGGCTTTTGTAAGCTAAAGTAGTCCAAGGTCATTTGGAGGTGGTCCATCAGTGGGAGTGACTTACGAACAAGGGCAATAAAATATGATCTCCAGAAGCATTCTTCAGTTTCAATGGCTATTAATTGCATATTATTTAAATTTAACCTCATATTTTAATTTTATCACATTCTCTGATATGTTTATATGCATATTTTCTAACAATTTTCAACCAAAAAGAAATTTTTTTGTTTTATGAATTTTTTTTATTGGCTTTATAATATGCAAATTATGAGAATAAACAGATTCAAAATTTCATTTTTTCATTGCTGTTAATGATAACAAAGTAATTTGTTTTTTCTTAAAGAGAAAGATTGAGGGTATATTAAACACTATATCCATAATGGCCACAATGGCAATAGTTAACATGAAGCAAATACTTACTTAATTTAAAAACTAATATATTTGATAAATTTGTTCATTTACTGTAAAAATAGTATGCATCTATACAAAATAAATGCATGTGAAATATAAAACAATTTTTGAAACCATTGTTAAGATTAACATAGTTCATTAAAAGTAAAGCACCAACTAGCAGTTATAATAAACACTCAAATTTATTAAAAACGTTTTCGGTATCCATATTATACCATCTTCAGTTATACAATT
>AYEL01072746.1:0-56661 GCA_000484575.1 Olivierus martensii
AATCTTTCAAAAACCTGACGTAATCGCAATTTTTCTTGAATTAATAATTTCTGTTGTACTTTGTCTATAGTTTCTTCAACTGAAAGTCTTTTTTGAAGTTCTGTACATTTTAACATTGCAACCAAATGATTTTTTGATTTTTCATGTTCTGCCAGTCTAGTATGGATATTCGGCCAATTATTGAATCCTGATGTGGCCAAAGCAATCGTCGTATTTTCATGGAAAAGGCGACAATAGAAACAAAATATTTTATCCTTTTTATTAGAATATATTATCCAGGGACGATATATTATTTCACCATTTGGAAGTTTTCTTTTAAGATGAACTTTTGAAAAATGAGTTCCATTATCTTGGCGGGGAAATTCATCTACAAGAATTTTTGGCAGTCCTTTTTTAACTAAATATTCAATTGTTTGATTGCTAATTCTCTCCGGCCAAATAGCAGGGTCATCTGTTATGTTTAATAGTTCATCATTGTCTATTTCTTTACTCTCCGGTACACTGCACTGAATTATGTCTATGACACTGTTTCCTTCTTGTAAAAGTGTTTCTTTTGGATTATGTTCTATATCGATTTTAATATCCTGAACATCTTTTGTGAAGACAACTGTTTCTATTAAATTTTCACTTATAGCAATATTTTTACTTTCTTGATTTGTCCCTTCCGATTTTTTGTCGTCATTGTGAATTTTTAAGAATTTATGTAAAGCGTCTTTCTGCTTTTCAGCTATATTTTTTTTTATTTCACATAATTTTCTTTTGGTACAGCCACTTTGATATTTTCTGCGTGAATCTCTTTCTTATTTTGGAGTGGACATCTTATGATAAAAAGGTTAGAATGTTAAAATTTGTTCGAAAAGGTACATTTTTTGAACATCCATCTCGACCTTGTCACCTTCTTAGGGTTACAGATACCTCCTAATGATGGTGGATCGGTATACCTGATGGGTAGAGGCTACTCCACTGGCTGACAACACAGCAGCATCCATAGCAGAAGCTTTCTACCGTGAGTGGGTCGCACGCTTTGGAGTCCCGGCTACAGTAGTCACCGATCAAGGCAGGCAGTTTGAGGCCGACTTATTCCGCGAATTCTCTCTTTTACTCGGTTTCAAACGACAACACACCACGGCATATCATCCTCAAGCCAACGGGATGGTAGAACGATTTCACCATACACATAAGGCAACGCTAATGGCCACCCTTCAAGGCACACCGCAGTGGTCCTTCGCATTGCCAACCGTACTCCTCATACTGCGTACCATCACCCACGACGACATAGGCCCATCTGCCTGTGACCTAGTCTACGGTCAGTGCAAAAGACAACTTGCAATTGACAGCCGCTTCTCTGTAATAGATTTGATCTTTCAAATATCACACAGCAAAAATCACAGGGATTCGAGCCTGTGATTGTGCTCTGACATTTCTTGCCAGAATGGAAGTTGACAATGCTTGGCCGTGGAAAATTCTGTGGGGAGATGAGGCCCATTTCACCTAAATGGGACTGTTAACATTCAGAATTCTCGAATTTGGGCATCCGAATAACCCCATGCAGTTCAGAAAATCCCATTGCAATCACCACACTCATTGTTTAGTGTGGATGCACAACAGATTTCATCATTGGACCATTCTTTTTTGAAAGCATTACTCCAACAGGATCAAGCAAAGGTATCACGATATGCTGACTAGTTTTGTCATTTCACAACTTCAGCAAAGGCAATGCCTGGATTAGATAATCTTTATGCAGGATCTATCGATCAACCACCACACACTGATCGATCGATACAGCAGCTGTTGTGCCATCACTTTACAAAAGAAAGGATCATCAGTCACTTAACTGTATCTCCACCACGATTAACTAACGAACAACCTACATTCCTTGACAGAGGTTTAGAAAACTCAAATTCAATGTTTCTACGAGTAGACGCCATGCGTCCTCCATTAACACCACCATACGAAGGCCCATACCGCGTCTTAACACGATCCAACAAAACTTACACCATTGAGATAAACGGGAAACCAATCACAGTTTCCATTGACCGCATCAAAACTTGCCATTCTTGGCCTACGACCACGTCCCCTACGACAACCGACGCAAAAATTCCTATGATTTTCCTGTTGCATGGTCGCCTCGCTCCCTAGATCTCAACCCATGTGACTTTTTCTGTGGAGTTATTTGAAGTCCAAAGTCTATCTTAGTGGGGTCCTGAATTAAAGGATAACATATCACGGACTGTGTTGAACATTCCTGGTGACATGTTATGTTCGGTCATAGAGAATGTTGTTTACAGGATGCAATGTGTGGTCCACGTAAACGACTGTCACATTGAAAGAGATCTTATGTCTTTGCCGGGAGTGTGAATTTGTTGAATAAAGTGCTTTTTCCATTGACATTTCTTCTTTGTTATTCATTTGTCTGTTTATTGTAATGTTTTAATGTAGTTGTGAATTTGCATTTTGACATTTTACCTGCGTTTTATGCAAATTCTCGGCTGCATAGACTACAACAGCGCCACATTTTTCTCTATCGGCGACTTTTGACACAAATTTTTTCTTCACAGAATTGTGTTTCCCATGTCGTCATTAGTCCCCCTACCAAATTTGGTGGCATTCTGGCTGATAGATCGAGCTACAGAAGGCTCTGAGTACTGTCAGTTTAATTATGGCCACCCTGTACATTAACAAATGAAAAAAGACTATGATTTACTTTACAGCAAATTTTTTTTTTACAGCAGTGGTCAGGAATGTAACTGTCACAATAACAAAGTATGCCTGTATTCCTAGTTTATCATCCATGAAACAAATTATTAATCTCTAAAAATAAGTTCAAGTGAGAGAGCATCAGAAAAAAGTTTTCAAATCAATAAAAGAATTTGACCTTGGCCTGGTTTGAAAATTATTAATTTAAACAAATTACAATGGATAATTGATCAATGATGAAATAATTTCTTTGCAAAAGTGAAAATTATTTTTGCGAAATGAAAAAGTGGTATAGATGTATGGTCTTTATTAAGTTAAAAATTCATTAACTTGAAAGACATACCTATATTTCTTCTAGGAAATGTTATAATATTGAGAATATCTGTCATAACATGAATTTCCACTGATTTTACTTATTATTATTACATTTTTAAAAGAAATAATACAATATTTGCATAAATATCCATTTATTTGAAATAATTAATCAATCATTTTCTTGATAAACATCTGTTTAGGTAAATTCTCATCAGATTTTTAAAATGTAAATAAAATATTGGTAATAACAATTCTAAGAAAAACAATAGAAAATTAAATTGCTACTTCTCCTCTTTGAATAAATTTTAAAATACTAGATAGATAAACTCAAAAACTGTATATCATATTCACTTTAAGTATATGAGAGGAAAATAAGAAATACTGACAACTATTATTTTATTTTGTTGTACAGGTATAACATATTATTATGGCAATTACATTCCAGACCACTGATGTAAAGTGAATCACAGACTTTTTTCATTTTCTAATGCACATAAAAGCCTAAAAACATATTTACACTATTACTTATTAAGTGCACAATAGAGTTAAGTCTGAAAAATTTGGCCAGATGGCTGTATGCAGTGGCAGATTTTGCTTTAAGGGAGGCCTGACATGGAGAGATTTTTAAAGCCCTATTAAAATAAATTTTTTTTTAGAAAATCAGTTATTTTATTCCTAGAAAAATACATACATGCAACAAAATTAAACAAATAATTTTCACTAATAATGATAATCAAGTCTTCAATAAATCACTAATTCACAAAAAAACAACGAGCTCTTGATTCATGTATGTTTCAAGAACAAATAAGAAAATGTTAAACACCTCCACTAAACATTACTCTGATATGTGATATATCATTATTAAGTTGTTTTTCTTTGATTCAAAGATTCTTTGAATTTTGTTACATCATTTATCGTATTCACAATATTCATAGTCTGTTATAAAACTATCAGGTTAATTATATGAGTATTCTTGGATTCAGAAACATTGTTGTAATGTATAAATCTTGTCAAAAATCGTATCAAAAAATTAAATACGTATTATTATCATAAAATAAGGGGCCTCTACATTGCGAGGCCCAAAATGGCCACACCCACTGCCTGTGCAAAAATCTACCCATTGGCTGCATAGTAAAGCATTCATATACCATTCTGGAGGATTGAATTCAATTCCCAATCTCACAACTCCAGTTTTGCAACAAAACTCTGGGCCGAGCCCATCTATGTGTTAATTTATGTTCTATATACCTATATTTAATATTATTTTGCAGATAATTTACCTTTTGATATATAAAATAAAAATATGGAATCACAAACATTATACAATCCAAACCTCAAGGGAATTTAATCTAAATAAACCCAATTAACTTGCCAAATTTAATCTTGAAACACAACGGAATTTTAATGATTCTAAATAATTTAGACAAATTATACAAGTTATTAAACCAATGAGTGGCTCCATCTATTAATTACCGGTAATTAGGTTTATTTGGTTTAAAATATGGAATATAATTGAAAAACACTGTACAGTGAAATAGTAATAGCATACAGTGAAATAGTGAATGCTATTCACTATTTTACTGTAAAATTAAAGTGCTATTAAATTGCACTTTAATTAAATTCTAATGTTATTAAAATGAAGTGATACCATATTGGAGAACTGTAAAGTGACATATGTCTATATTTATTTTGAAGATTGTATTTCCAACGATTTGATTCCCAAAAAATTTGAATTGTAGGATGAAATACTTCATTAAGTTTCAGATGGTAATTACATAAATCAAGGGTCTCCAAACTTTTTTGGAAAAGGGCCACATAGGAATAGAGCCAATTTCCTAATAAATGACGGGCTGAATTAGAAATAGATTCAAGACATTTGTAATTAGAACAGAATTTATTTTAAAAAAAGGAATAGTGAACTGGAATAAACTTTTAATATAAACTCTACTAAATTATGTACAATAAATTTGTAAAAACAAAGCACTATAAGCAATAAAGTTTAAAGTAAAATTAAATAATTTAAAGTTGTGGAGTCAGTTTCAGAATTCTCAAACAGCAACTCGGAGGTACAGCGGTAGAACATTAGCGATTATTAGTGCAATGGATGATCGATATCTTCCATATTGGCTAGAAGGAGCTTTAAGGAATGTTTTTGATCCTATGATAGATCCTCTTCAGCTTGCATAAAAATTGAATAGAACAGATTTAAATAAAATTTCTTTTTTTTATTCACAATCAGAACTTTAATAGCACTATCATAATAAATTAACAGTTTAATATTAATAAAAAATGGTTGCAATATTTATTTACTCACAAGGACACTGGAAAGAAGGACAAAATAAAAGTTCCTTCATTCATTACAAAATGATTCTTCAAATGGCTGTTTACACTTGAGCACAGATTTCCTTTGATGGTTTGTGGATTTTTTCCTCACCTCAGAACTTAACTGAATGTAAAGGAATGCTTTTGTTCATGTTCTATCACCATTTAAATTGTTATATTAAATCAGTTCATTCACTCATGCATATTCATTTGTGTTAGCCTTTGTATAAAATATCTTTATGATGATAACTGTAAATTCAGTTTTTGAATTAATACTTTTTGTATTTTCAATAATTTCTATTATAATTATATACCATTTTAGTTAAAAATATTAACAAACCACCACTACTTCATCACTATACTAATTATTAATATGTATATGTATACATATGCCTGTATGTATGTAAATAGACATATCTCGTTATTGCAGCAGCTACATTCGACACCACTGATGTAAAGCACACCCTTTCACAACCTTTTTCATTTGCTAATGCATATAAAAGCCTAAAACATATTTACAATATTATTCATTAAGTCTCAATAGTACTAGACCTAAAAAATTTGGCCAGATGGCCACATTTTAAAGCATTTGCATATTATTTTGGAGGATCCAGGTTTGATTCTGGGTCTCATACCTTCAGTTTTTCAGGATGGCTCTGGACCTGGCTAATTTTGTGATAAATTACATATATACAACATATAAATATATATAGCATAAATATTATTATATCCTTTATCAATCAGTATAGAGGAGTTCAAATATTTTAACAACTGGTATGGCCAAATCAGTACATACTAGATGAATATCAGTACTGTATGTACTGATTTCTATATGCAGTGCTGATATTCATTGCTGATGTTAGTATTTATACTTGTATCAAACATTATATTTGTGAGCAAGTATGAATAATTTCTATTTTCACTCATCTGCCAAGTTCAAATATTTTATAAAATATACATTAAAAATAAATAAATATAATAAATTTTAATAAAAAAAATTATTCTTAACTTATAGTGACCGGATGTTTTATGCTGAAATGTGACATGTCCAAATAAAAATAAAATGCTTAACATGTTTGTGAGTTCACCATTTTCTGTTTATTTAGTTATGAGTCATTAAAATATTGTAGTGACGTTGACGTCAACCTCTGGACACTCAATATCGGAGAGGCACGCTGAGGGGACAAACGTGAACTTTGAGCTAGGAGAGGACACGCAGCGACAGTTCCCAGGACAGAAAAATTTAGTCATTTGCTGGACCGCAACACGACTAGACTCAACAGAGAAAACTCCTTCAAATATATACGTTCGTCTAACAGTAGATAGGAACCAACGAATCATATTCCTATATTGGTGACCCGAACGTGATTCGTAAATCTCAGAATACAACCTGCATTTATTTATTATAACTGGTGCGAAACCCGCGAACCGTCTAGATCTACCAGCATGGAAGACGAAGCTACCAGTTCAGAGACGGCAGCCACCATCACAATGGAGCCAACGATCTCCCGCGTCGCCATCAAACTACCACCCTTCTGGTGTCAACGCCCGGAAGCTTGGTTCCGGCAGATGGAAGCGAGCTTTTCGCTATCAGGTATAATGCAAGATTTGACTAAATTCAACTACGTCATTGTGTCTCTCGATGTGGATACATTAGAACAAGTGTCGGACATCCTCTATAGCCCGCCAACAACTGATCTGTATCTGAGTATCAAAAGTGCCTTACTTATGCGCTTCACTAACAGCAAGGAGCGCAAGCTAAAAACATTGCTGACTAACATTCACCTCGGCGACAGAACGCCGTCCCAGCTACTGCGGATAATGACGGATTTAGCAAGGGGTGCCTTGTCCGAAGATGCGCTGAAGTCCCTTTGGCTGCAACGGCTACCTATAAACATACAAACCGTTCTTTCCGCCAGTAGGGATGACATTTCCCAGTTAGCCGTGGCGGCTGATCGAATTATGGAGGTAACGGAGGTCGCTACCGTTCGTTCCGTTGGACTCCAGCCTAATAACGAACTGCCAGAAATAGCTTCTGATCAGACTCTTTCTGCTATCCACGAACAGTTACAATCTCTACAAATAACAGTGGCGTCACTCGTTGAGCGTCGTAATCGCCCACGATTCTGTCAATCCCCTCGCTCAAGAACTCCATCACACTCACGTGATGCACAATCCGATCGTCCACTCTGCTGGTACCACTGGCGCTTTGGAAACGCCGCACGTAAGTGTGTCGCACCCTGCTCCGCAGCACGTTCCATCTCCGATAATGGTGGTACCAGCCAGGCGGGAAACGGCACGCTCCATCGCTGACGGCGGTAAGCGATGGCCACCAGATTAACCGCCCTACATGTCTTTTTATACGGGACCGGGTAAACGGAACACAATACCTAGTGGACACCGGAGCTGCCGTTTCTGTGTTGCCTCCCACAGCTCGAGATCGTCGCTGCGGACAGCACCCATCAACCTTGTACACGGCATCCGGTTCATCTATTAAGACATTCGGATCTTGCCTCATGAAGGTCAATGTGGCAATGACTTGGCCCTTCGTGATAGCCGACGTCACAACACCCACTTTGGGTGCCAATTTTCTGGAAGCCTTTGGGCTATTGGTAGACTTGAAAAATCGCTGGCTAGTTGACTCTGTCACTAATCTTTCGTCTGTTGGCACTGTTACCTGTGCACCTGCAGTGGGTTCCATTTGTATGATTCCACCAGGAACTAAATACAGTGATATTCTACAGAGTTACCCAGCACTATACAGAGAATCTCTGCACATCCCAGCGGTGGAAACGCCAGTGTTTCACGTTATCGAAACCAACGGACCTCCAGTTTTTGCCAAACCTCGCAGTCTACCTCCAGATAAATTGGCAGCTGCACGCGACGAGTTCCAACTTCTCTGTAGCTTGGGAGTATGTCGACCGCAAGTGCATTTCCCATCTCGGTTCCTCTCTTGAAAGGGGAGAGTACTGTAGTGACGTTGACGTCAACCTCTGGACACTCAATATCGGAGAGGCACGCTGAGGGACCATGTGGTGATTACTGCCGATTAAACACCATCACAATCGCCAATCGTTATCCTGTACCGCACATAGCCGATTTCCACAACGAATTAGCCGGTAAGCGCATTATGTGAACTTTGATCTAGGAGAGGACACGCAGCAACAGTTCCCAGGACAGAAAAATTTAGTCGTTCGCTGGACCGCAACACGACCAGACTCAACAGAGAAAACTCCTTCAAATATATATGTTCGTCTAACAGTAGATAGGAACCAACAAATCATATTCCTATAATATCTTGGATCTATCTTTTTATGCATTTATTAATATAAAAATTACAAAAAGCATATACTTCTGATAAATTAATAAAAACAAAATTAAAAACATTCTTCTTCTAATAACAAAAAATTAACTACACAGAAAATAACAATCTCAATAAAAAATATCAAAAATAACTATATAGATACAACCATCAATATAACAAATAATATTAAATAAATAATTTCATTATTTATGTATATTTTTTCAGAGTGAAATTTTTAATAAATCTTCATTATTTGAAATATTCTTATAAAATTCTTCACAGGAACAGTTTCAATAAAAAATATCAAAATGACTAAACAAATACAACATCAATATAACAAATAATAATAAATAAATAATAATAAATAAATAATTGCATTATTTATATATAATTTTCCACAGAGTGAAATTTTTAATAAATCTTCATTATTTGAAATATTCTTATAAAATTCATCACAAGAATGGGAAAAATTGCATTTACTTTATAATATTGATTTCAACGTTTCTGCGCTCGGCTGCGTTTTTTCTGAGGTCTAAAACTTATTCACCACCGAAAAAACTTTCCGTTGCACCATTGGTGCCTGGCAAGCATAACGCAAATTCATTTATTTTCTTAATATTCCTGTTGTTCGTATGAAAGTGACTAAATATGTCTATTCACCTCGCATCAGTGACGTACAGTGAGTGATAGATACTGCATATCCATTCTTTTAATTTAAAATTTAAATCGGTTATTTCTGTAATAACCTCCATAATAGTATTTTTATCATTTTCAATACTTGTTATATACAAGTGGAAACATTTGTTGCCAGTTAATAATAATAATATGAAGTGGAGGAAACAACTTTGTACCATACCATTGCGAAAATGTTAAAAAGATTACATGTCCAATCCGGGACAAACAACTCAAATCCGGGACGTCTGGTCAGTTTAGTTAAACGGTATTAACAAGTAACAAATTGATAGATCTTAATCTCTCTCTCGATATTACTCTACTGGTTGAATTTTAGATTTGAAAATTTTGCCTTTGTCTTATTATAGCTTTTTTATTTTTATTCTTGAAACGAAAGTAAAAATTTGGGATATTAAAAATTTAAAATAAGGAGGAAAAATTAGAGTTTAAATTAAACAGGAAATTTTATCTTATATCAGTAGAAAAATTTACAATTAACTTACCGGAAGACCTTGATCTCCCACTTCTCCTTTTCTTCCTCGTTTTCCTCTCTTACCGGGAGGACCTGAAAAGAAACCTCATTCATTAACTTCTGAGTGCCATAATCCATCAATCCACCGTCTTTCATGGCGAATTAATACAATGCAGTAGAACTGTGATCAAAGAATGCGTGTAAACAACATCGCCCAACATACATTTATCATTTTATTCAACAGATGGCGCTCGTTTACTTCGGCATAACTAGCCAGTGAAAGTACAGCGAGTATAACTTTTTTAATTGTCTTACCTGAACGATACTTCGCATCGACAGGCCGGATGGGAATTATTAGTCAGTCGGCCCGATAAACGCGTGATGATGGAAAATGATAACTTATCTATCATCCCAGCTAGACAATTAATCATCCATTCCGTGGGGAGTAGACTACCGCAAATTTTCCCATCGGCTAAAGTATATATCATGCCAACTTTTGTAAATTGCAACGCGCGATAGCTATACTGGCAAACTGGTAGCGCGGAAAGTAAAAACGCAGAAGAATAAACATCTTATATTTAGGATAATATTACATGACGTCATTAATGCCATCCCGTGATCCCGAAAGGCACAATAAATCAATCGACCAAAGTACACAGAAGTGCGCGTCAATATGTCAAAAGCGCAAAATATGCGTAAGTACTTGGCATTAATTCCAGCTTGGAAGTGTGTTTAAAATGGAGAAGTCACCCGCACGGTTTATTGTGTTTTATGTTCATAAATACAGCGCGGAAAGAATAAGAAATGAAATATAAATTATAGTTATTTACATAATATTAGTCTATCGCGTGTTATGGTAAAACGCACGCATTCGTAATACAGGGTATTAACCAAAGTAAATACATTATTATTTATATTCTCCATTAATTACTTGGAAATGATTTTTCGTTGGCTGCCAGTCAAATTAATTTTGTCCGTTAAATAAGAAAACTGGAAGTTTCGATAACTACTACTTTTCCTTATTTATTATTTAAATACGATTCCGTTTTTCTGCCAAATAAAAACGCGAGTGATTACAGTCATCGGTTAAATTTAGGTAATTTACACCAACGTAAAATCGTAAATTTCCTTAAAACATTGAAAGTTTTGTTATTTAAATAACTTTCATTTTCTAAAATATTTCAGTGATTATAACTTCTCGATCTGTTCAACGATTTTAAAAAATTTCTGAACCAAAAGAAGTCAAAGATTATTATTACGCTACAATATTTTTGTCACGGTGGATATCACGTATTGTACAATATTTACTAACTTTTTTTGGCTTAATAACTACCGTTAGAATTAGTATATTTTATGTGGCAATTTTTTCCCTTCGAATGTGACCCGAGGAAGTCTAAAGATTGGACACCTCTGATTTACACGATTTGTGAAAATGATTAAAAAAGAAAAATTAATAATTAAATTTAATACAATGTTATATTTTATTTCATAGAGAGAAGAGCGTATTTATTTTACTTTAACGCTATTATTCTGGAAAAAAGGAAAGATTTGGAGAAGAACATTGGAAACAGAAGTCAATTGTCGTTTGACAGGTTATCCTGATGGAAGTGGGTTCTTCTTAATGGTGTCGTCAAATTGTTCCAGCATGGCTTTACCAGATCCGCCTGTCACTCCGAATAACGACAAATTCGTAGTGAGTGCAAAACTCGTTGCCGACTGACTGTAAATTGAAATTTAAATGTTCTTTCCCTCTCGGTGGCGTGGCCGAATCATTCGACACTTCAAAAGAAAAAAGTCGTATAATTTATTTCCGAGCCTAATTACAGGGAAATACAACAAAATCCGTTTAGGAAGGAAATTTTTTCCGTTTCGCCTCATTTTTACTGTAATTTTCCTCTAAGGCGGCTTTTATTACTCCGAAAGTACCAAAGGTTAATTAATAAAAAAACAGGTAAAATTAATGGGATAGTAATGTTAAAATAATTAAAGCGACGATTTAAGACGAACAGCATCCGTACGAAATCTTTTAAGGATATTTTCGTCTCTTTCGAATGCTCGTCTTAAAACGTTAGTGGTATAACGCTGATAATTGTATTTTTAATTCTGAAATAGGGTATATATTAATTTTTTAACCACCGTATTAATCTCTTAGTTATAGTTTTCGTCAGAAATTCCGAGTACAGTACTTAAATAAAAAATAAGTAAAATGTCGGTTTAAATTTATTTGAAAAAATATTTAACTGGTGGAGAAAGCGGTATAGCCATTGGATTTTTATTTAAAAAAATTTGTCACCGCGGAAAGAGAAGGTCAAAATCGAGAACGGCCAAAGTTAGTTAATTAAAGTTCCATTAGAGAGACAAGGCGCCTGGTGTTATCGGAAGATCCACACGTTGGTAGAGTTAAAAGATAAAGAAAATGGACAGACGCTGTCGCCATTGAAGCGAGATTTGCCTTTTTAGGTAAATGCCCGAGGTGCTAAGCCCGAGCGGCCTATTTTAGAAAAGCCTAAAGTTTGCCTTATCTTTATTATGGCAAAAAAAGAATAATTTTCGGCTTTATTTACCGCGGTTCGGTTGTAATTCGTACTACCTTGTCCATTCGCGCGGCTTTCTAAGTATAATTGGCTCGAACTTGTAAAAATTCTAGATGCTTTTAACACGCTAATAAGTCTTACGTATTCCTTTCTGGTAGTTAATAAGTCGAATAAACTTTTAAGACGGTAATTCCTGGCAGAATCGTAACACGCATTTATTTTCCAAACATAATTGCCTTTAGTATATTTTTTCTGGATCCAGAAAAAACGATGGAGGGGCGCCGTAACAGATACTGTAATTATATTTCTAATAATTTAAACTGTAAATATTTATTTTCCTCTTTTCTGCAAACGATGTGGCACGTATCCCTATCCCGAATCCGCTTATATCTCTCCACATAAATCGTTTTAAAATTATCATAATAAATAATTTTCCAGGATTTATGCCATAAAATGCGATTCATTTTTTAAAATTATCAAATTCTAATTTTCGAAAAGCCGGAAAACCTAAAATACCCTAATTCGAGACTACGTCGGTCATCCATATTATACTCTAGTCTAATTGTTATGAAATGCAATTTACTATAACATAATTTTAACCAACAGAAAACTTTTTTACAAAAGTAAAAAGTTTTGGTAGAGGAAATGTCGATGCCAGATCTAAATGGAAATTCGGCTCGGTCATTTCCAGCGGATAACCTCTAGTCATTCGAGATTTCTAGTCAGACACGGCGGGTCAAAGGTCTGCCGTTCGGTATGTCTACCCGGCTAATCCGACATTTTCAGCTAAATGTGACGTCACGGCTTAATCTCCGAGTGGAATTTTGTGTATCGCTATAAATGCTACCAAGCGGGTGTCGAAAGATTTTTGCGGCTTAACATTGAGTTAAGTGTGTGGGAGAACCAACCACCCACGCCCTCGATAATGGTCAGGTTTTTTTCCCTGTGTGCTACGCGCGTGAGAGTGAGATCTCTATTACTTGGGATAAGTGTACGCCCTAAAGCCTCCAGTTTCTCGCTATAACAGCTGCGGAAGAACCTCTACCTCGATTCCAAACATAAGTTAGCTGAAACGTTACGCACGAAGTTAAATTTTGTAAATATTAAACAGAAGAAGGCCCCGAGCAATTTTAAAAGGACTGTGAAGATTTATAACAATACTTTGATGTTAATTTTGAGAACAATCACGAGATGACTGTCACGCAGAATACATAATTACACTATCTAATTTACTTCGTCTCTGATAAAAGGGAATCGCAACTTCAAATAGTTTATTGTATTAATTGCTCCCGGCTAATAGATGCGCTTTATTTATTAAGGAAATTTTGATTGTAAAGCGCTATTTAAGCCTCGCAGTGCTAAGAATATGGCTATTTCCATTATAAATTTTCCATTAACTATCAATTAAGAAAGTTTTTCTTGTTAGTATGAATGCACCTTAGTCTTCATTTTTAATCGCTTGGTAGAAATGACGCGATAGCGAACACCACAGCGATATACCTTATACTCTACTAGAGCTTTATTTTTATTTATTTCTTTCGTGATATTCGATGCTAGCCAAGCCGGGGTGCAGTTACTAGCCAGACATAGGCGCTTCTGCGTACCGTCGTT
Source organism: Olivierus martensii (assembly GCA_000484575.1). Taxonomy (NCBI): domain Eukaryota; kingdom Metazoa; phylum Arthropoda; class Arachnida; order Scorpiones; family Buthidae; genus Olivierus; species Olivierus martensii. Next base: position 13,928 of record AYEL01072746.1, read on the forward strand.
AACTATTGTGCCGAGACAACAAAAACCATCCAATATTTGCTAAATGGCTTGGCGGTATTACCTGGCTGAACGAGATTGTTTGTCACGTGATTTACGATGCCCTTTACTCCATTTTATCCGCTTACCGCTACACAATTTGGTGACGACGCTTAGTGAGGAATTAAGCGAGTAATTAGCTGGCAAAGAAATGAAAGAGAAGTTTGAACTCGACTCAATTAAGGACTGGGTCAAAGTTTAATCCGAACTTAATAGTGTTTCGAGCAGTCTCGGTGACCACCCAATGGCGTGACGACAACGAGTTATAGTGTGTCCGTAAAAGAAAAAACTTGTAATTAATCGAATTAATGAGCGAATTATGATTTTCGACTCAACCTTTTCTGGTCGAAGATCATCGAGAAGTTTTTAACAATATATTTTTGCATATCAGCGTATAGACTATATTAACAAAAGCAAAATTACGTATTTATCGCTTTAGTGATTTGCGGTTAAATAATATGCAACTACTTAATTCTGTTGAAGTATTGTACACTTAAAAACCAACAAGTTAGAGCAGAAACTATTTATCGGTTTTTATCTAAGAGAAAAACGCTCGTTTGGCGTAGTTTTCTCGCTTCTTTTTTGCATCGAAATCACATTTTTTTAATGTAAAAACACGCACCCCTGCCTGCCAAAGAGGACTCGGGAAATTTATCACTTGTCAGGTGCAGAAAAACTAGAATGCTCTTTGACCCTCGATCGTGTTTCTTTTAACCCTTCTTTCATATCATCCTTTCTACTAAATAACCTATATAATTAGCGCATCGATAGGATTTTTGCATGTTCTAAAAAAGCATTTGAACTTGGCACGTGACAGGTCGCGCAACCTGTTAGTATTGGTGACAAGATTAATTAGCTCGTCTCCCGAGACATGTTGCTCCAGGTAAATCTTGTCTGAATGCAGACAGCGCCGCTTAATTACGATTGACACAAGCCAATTAGGATGAAAATCGTTGGATTCAAATGTCCCCATTTTCCAACGCGTGCGCTGAATCGAGAATTATGCTTATTATGTTCTTTCTTATCGCATCCTGGAAGACGCTTAGCTCCTTATTCTTTCGAGGGGAGTAATTAGTCTTTCAGAATTACTGACTGATAATGCATGGAGAAATCCTTAACGTCGCGTCCTTCCTCTTTCTAAGAACTTCTAGCAATTAAAATCTCCAAAAAAGAGAGAGAAAAGGCATTTTGCAAACGGTCCGAAGTCTAAAATGGCACTGGAACTGGCGCCATTGGCAGCCACCACGTCTTATGGCCACTGTCAACGAAAATGGCGCGAAGATATTATTCGATCAAAATAACCGAATTGGGATTCTTCGTGCATCTAACCAGCCATCTTTGCCCTATATTTTAAACTGGAATTAGTAGGTTAGTTAAAAGCGATTATTTTCTTATAAAATTGTATCGTAATTGCGCTTCCATCAGTCCAAGCAAATTTAAAATCCGTTTTATCTTTAAAAATTGCGTCATTCGGTCGGACTGATTTTTTAATGCAGATTTTGTTTATTAACAGATTAGCGAGAAATTGGATAAAATGCAAACGTATTATATTATTTCGTTACGGTATAATGCGCAAAATGGCATTAAAATGGAAAGTGTGGTTTAAAGAACAAATGCCGAATTACTCATTATTAGTAAAAATAGCTTTTATGGTCGATGCCGCCTGGCTCATAAATCGGCAACATAGGCTGGCCAGGAAATATCATATACAGTATATATATATATATCATACTTTTAACAAGATTTTTCTTGTCCTTCTTCCATTTTAAGTTTATCATTTGGACGAATGGCGATAAAGTTTTTAAACTTTCACGTTTTATCCGAACGTCCCATCCATCACTCCAATCGATAAATCTATCAAAATGGTAATTGAACTCGAGCGCCGCCATAATACACGGAGGAGATAAATTTTGTACAAAACGCGAAACTATAATTTATAGCTTAGAAAAATGCGGACAAATTAATTTTCTGTAGATTAATAATATATAAAAAAGCGAAAGAAAACCTAATGTTTCTGCAACGTTGAAAAGGTCGGAGGAAACCAACAAGAATTAAAAAAAAAATTCTTATTAATTTATATATTATAAGCATATTTCACCGAGCTTACTTTTGTCGAGTTATTAGTATTTTTAACATTTTCTGTACATTGATGGATCGAAGTAAACACGACAGAAACATTTCGGCATCTTTTTATGTGCAGAAAAGATTGGAAAGTCGCCAGTAATTATTGGCCCGCGGTCGGGATTCCTGTCGGGAGGAGACTCGTGTCCAAATACTGAATAAACGCTGCGCAGTTCGAACATTTAACACTCTTTCTAACCCATATAAAAACGCGATAACTTCAAAAATTCTTTCCATTAAGTCTTATTCGTTCTCGACCGCGATTGCGTTTCGTTTTAAATGGATATGGCCATAGCCATTAATACGGAATTTCAAAAACGCGGCTACAATTTATTGGCCTAATAAACGCATCAATTCTTGATCTTTGGTTCGTCGAATCCTGTTCTAGGAAAATTTTCTCAATAACTACAATCGTCGATATCTATTTCTCGCCATAAATCGCGTTCGTCCCGCAGAAACGAGTTAAAATTGAAGTAGAATCGATGTTATAAAATTATTTTTATAGAAATTATCTCGAACGAGAAATCTCTGGGATACTCGGCATATAAAGAGTCTATACTCCCATCACACTTATATCGCGCCAATTGCTGGATGGCTACTATATATTCCAATTTGGTCGATTATCTAATCAATATATTTACATAAAGTCGGATATAGATGTGTCCTATACATTGTAACAGTGTTCGGGGAATAACTCGAATGCAAAACACAACAATGATGATAATCAAAATTAATATCGAATGACTCTTTTCACCATTTTTATTTCGAATACCATTTTTTTTTTTTTTTTTTTTTAGGCCTTACACCCACACCCCCTGGTGGGCAAACATGATGGCCCGATGTCTGCAATACACCACAACAAACCCCCTTTTAATATCCCTATTACGACTTATTTGTATTAGCGTTTTCCCTTCCATCCGAATCCTAAACACGACTACCACGTTTTTTAGGGAGAAGAGGTCATGGCCGTCGATCTCTATTCTTATAATGTTTCCATAGGCCCATTACGGGTGTAGCCAGCTGGTGGTGGCTCCAAATTGGCTGTCTGTGTCGTATTCTCGAAACTAGATTAAGGACATAAATTTCCAACATAATTATTTTAAAATAGTTATGTTGGAATTTTGTGCCCCGAATCTACGACACAAATAAAATTACGATGCCTAACCTATAATATACCTCTTATTTTACGCCGATTTCCATCGTTGTCAGATATTCTACGACTACCATCATTGCAGACCCAATAATAAGCTGTGTCGGTCGAATAAGTAAATTATGGGAATGGACGAATCCCCCCAAAAAATCTGGCTATAGACCCCAGAATCGAACTCCGATCATTCGGACGGAAGATATTTTCAAAAATTTCAGATCAATTCCGGATATTTGCATAAGGCACGTGGATCGATTCCGACTACGTAATAAGTCATTTTATATTTCGTTGTATACGGTCGGCTGACAGGCTGATTGAACCCAAAAACCAACCGTAAGTTATTTATTCTACTAATTCGTCATCGAATTTTTATATTTTTTATAAAGTTATCATTTTTCAAACCCAATAACGTTAATCTCATTTTTTTAAATACCTCTCTTATTTAACGAACGGAACAATAAGGAAGGAAGTTAAAGGTAGTATGTATAATTGTGGCAAAAAGACTAGAGCTGAATTTTTCTCCGGATGGAATGGCGTTTTTCTTATCGCCCATCATCGACATTAATTTCCTAAACCGCTCCCTATCTAACTACGATTTAAGAGAACGAAAGTAGTGAGAACATTTCTTCCCTAATATGTAAAGCCATTATAGGGATAACTGTACGATCAGTTAGACTAATAGTCCACTTGTAGGGTATCGAGGAGAAAGTATTTTATTGATAAAAATAGCTGGTAAAATAAAAATAGAAAATGCAATAAAGCGAAAGCTATTGGAAGAGAATCGAATGAGGGAACCGCTGTCAAAGAAAAAGATTCCAAGTTCTCATTTTTACCAGAAGGAAAAAAGAGAAGGGAGAGGTAAGTAGTCGAGACTCGGCCCTGGGGACACATCTTTGACTTCGGCACCGAGTTCTCCGGATTTTGATGGCAACTTTAGAATTCCATCACCATCGGGCGCGCTACACGGCCTCTACAATTCCCACTCTTCTCCTCTTGGGAAATAAACCTGGTCCGTCGCTACCGCCCAACTATTCGTAATGGCTGCCAAATTACTCGGAGAAATTTACCTTCTTCCGCCAAAAAATCGATGAAATAACGGCGCTTCGGACGTCATCGATTGGTCCCGCCAACTAATTCGCTTTTCTGGTCGTCACACTTTACTAAATAAGGTGGTGGTGGACTGTAGTCCCGCGTAAATGGGCGGCGGAGGAGAAAGGTGGATTAGTAGACATCTGGATAGGACGGTTGCCGAGGGCCGTAAACCGATAAAAACGGGCGTTTTTCTTCCAGTTAAATTCTACAAGTTTGTACGTCAGACTAAGTTAGGTATTTGTTTAAACCGCCAGGCAGTTAAAGGCGATAATGACGCGCTTTTACTCCTCCACTTTTAAATTAAATTAACTTTTCTCTACGTGTCTCGATAAAAACTTGGAACAAATTTGCTTGGCACACGTTCTACTCCGTGCCCGTCGAATGTCGCTCTTTCCTTTAATTCGATAAAGGCCGCGGAGAGGAAGAGGACATTAAGAGCGTTTCCATGAAATAAAAGAGTTCCGGTTAATATTTTCTCATCTGGCTAGATTTATTGACGCGATCGACCACCGCAAATAGAATTAAAGTGCAGAGCTTAAGCGCGATGAAGTCGAACGTAACCTTATTTTCCGATTTGTTTCTGTCCCCAACTAATTCGATTTGTGATAAATTTAATAATTTGTTCGACCAGTTGCTCGGCGCTCGTCATTTTTTTCCAGCCTTTTAAATTCTTCGTTTTTTATTTCGAAGAACGTGTCGATTGGTGGCGCGCTTTGTCAACTTTTCAGAAGCCGTATTGTCAGAGTTGGAAAAATCGCGAAAAGGGTTTCTGCTTAAATAATTGGTTTCCTCCTCTTTACGTCATTCCACAGGTTTTATTTAGCTGCTTTCCGATTCGAGGGCAAACGATGGAATGAATCGGTATAAAGTTCCGAGAAAAGGTCGTTGAAGCTCTTTAATGGATAATAGCGGGCAATTAAGGTTAAGAGATGGACCGGTTACACGAGAATTATTAGGAAGAGCCGAGCCACGTTATTGGACGTAATTAATGCTTCGGCTTAACAAGAAATGAAAGGTCCATCGGCTCCATTGAAACGTCCTTTCATTCTCTTCTCCAGAACAGATTGGCCTTTTAGATTTCTAAAATCCGCTTTTGCCTTCTATAACGATTTTTGCGCATCGCCTTGGCGGATGTTCGTAGGCCGAAACGAAGACGACAATAAGAAAGGATGACCTCGTATATTGTTATCGACAGGAGTAATTAAAGCATTCGATAAATATTATTAAAATCGAATCAGGAAGCGATCCTCTCTGGTGGGTGGGTCGAAATTGTCGTCACCGAAACCTAGATAAGTTGGTATCTGTTATCGACCACAGATTTTTTAACATTTACTAAATTTGCCATCTTGTCTAAATGAGAAAAAATCGAAAGAAACGATGGCCCTAAGAAAATTTAGAGTACGAAGCGAGAATCGGAATTCAGTTTAAAAATTCCCTAAATTCGCGTATATTTTTAAATGTTCATCCTTTCTGTTAAGGAGGCAGCGGATGAAAAGAAACTTGGAAGGTCGAAACATTTAACAGAGGACAATGCAAACATTGGTATCGCTTAATTATTCACCATCTGTTAAAATATAAGTAAATCGCGTCGATACTAGACTCTGGTTCTTCCAGTTCGGCAAAGGGCGTGAATATTTAAACGATAAAAATGCGTTTTCCTCGTACTCTCGACTTCCCGGGAGACCAAATTGTTTGAATTTCTTTTCTGCGCGACAATTAGCTCTTTACTAGCTCGGAGATACAACGCTAACGATTAAAGCGTAAACGTTAGCTTCTTTTATTTAAAATAAATTTACTAGCGCAACATTCCTAAAAATAAAACTCGACTTCGTTCTCGAAAGTATTACGCAATCTTTTTACCTCCGTTCTTCTAAATAAAACTTTCTTTTTTGTTCTCGTTCTTTCGAAACGGAGCGGATTGAAAAATGTCGAGAATAATCCCTGGAAATAAAAAATTGGAATAGAAAAGAATTTTACGTCTATAGGATTTGAAGTGGCAAACCGAACTTTATCCCTCTCTTTAGTTCTATTTATTTTTCTTTTTGGGGAAAGACTCTTCTACTTAAGTCATACTTTTCGAAATATCAAATTGGACTCGTCCAACTTTGGGATAAATTTGATTAATTTAGCCGCCGAGCCACGGTATAAAGATGACTTTTTTTTTATCCAGAATAGTTTGGTTTCGGCCAAATATTTATTTTAAAAGGAGAGTTACTGACGAAAAGACTTTCGTCTGGTAGAATGAACCTTGGATTGATGGCGAAGTAAAGTAAATGTTAAAGTAATTTCTCGGTTTGTCGAGAATTTAAATAATTACAAAGTTAACAGAGCGGTAATTTATCTTAATAAGCCGCAACGAGCGTAAAGAATCCTATCCAACAAATTCAATTAGATACACTTTACGCTGGTGACGGTTGTCAACGCGTGTAACACACTGTAACGCGGTCGAAAAAGCGAAGCCCAGATGGCCAGGAAGAAGAACTGGAGCCATTCATCTTCGGTCGAGGAACTAAACCCCTGTCAGGTATACAAATGAAGTTCTCTATCATCATCTACCCGCAGCGGGAGACGTAGATCCGGGGTTATGGTACGATCCGAACGAAATGCCTGGTATAAAAGTCCCGGACTTTCATAAATTGAATTTCAAGTAATAAAATTGGCAGAATTTTGTACACACCATATACAAAAGCTTACAGCTCTTACTCGAAGAAATAACAGCCCTACGTAAAAGCCGAACGAAGAATTCGAACCCAGAGAGGGCCTTCCGCTTTGGTTTCCCACATCTGGTTGTTCCTCGAGCGTGATGGATGTGTGCAGCGTCTGGCATCCGCACGTTGTGATATCCGGCAAAGACCCGTATTTCCCCATTTTATTTCTCTTTAATTACGACCACACCTAAGTCTTTGTTAACAGTATCTTCTACGAGAATTTCGATCTTAAATATGTTCAAATCTTTGGTGTTTGCGGCTACACTTTCCGAGAAGTGTATCAACATTTTTCTTTCTTCGTGATTGATGGTGATCGCCTGAACTTTCGTTCCTCGTATCTCTTCGTGTTGTCCTCGATTGGCTTTTTTCTCGTCTCTCCAGAAGCTTTAAAAAGATTCTCTTTTCTTGGGAATCTAAAGTTTTGATTTCGACATTTTCATAAAATTGGAGGCGAGACGTTAAGGGGCTATCGCATTATTTTAATAATACGAGACGATTTAAAAGTATAGCCGCCTCTCGAGGGTTCTCTTCGAACAGTTCCATTTTTTCCCCTTAAATAAGAAATGTTTTAAAGCCTACGAAAGGGCAAATGCTAGAGCAGTTGGTGAACGGTAAGGTATTTTCTCCGCTCCAAAGCCTCTTTTGAAGGAAATGTCAAATCGAAACGAGTTCCCTTCTTCACTCCACGCTTCTTTCGCAGCCTCATAAGGAAACCCGTCATTTCCTTGTCAGATAGGCAGAGTGGGCTCCTGACACGGGGTTCCCCTAATCCATTTATTGTGAAGATGCGCTTCCAGATAGGACATACCTGTGTCGTTGTGGCATGTCATTTGTTAGATGCAGTCGCTTTACCGCCTTCATTTCGCGGTCGGACCCGTAAAGAGGCCTCCTTCCATTCCGGGCCTCTGGTCAGCTAATACGTTATTATGGTGTTTGAGTCTTTCATCGACGAGAAACCCTTGGGGCGTAATTTCCAAGCGACACGAATTAAACTCGTATTCCGCGTATTCTGTCAGTTTTGCCGCACCAACTCCATAAACTACATTAGAAGAAATTTCTCTTTCCGAAAATACGTATTATATGTTAAAAACTGAATTAACGCCAAGTTACAAGCATTTTTCAAAATATACTGGATGACAGTTTTAGCATACTATCAAAAATGCGAGAAGGTAGAGCGAAAGAATCTTTGATATCATTTTCCAAACGTTGTTTTCTTTCGTTATAGATCAGGGATGGAAAATTTTAAGCGACTCTACAAGTAGCCTGTGGTCACGACGCCTTCGATGCGTCGCGATTCTACTCAAATATTTTAAGACGATTAACTCTTCGTTTACGTCATAATTCGACTATCAATTAAGAAACTCTTACGCTAAATTTCACGATAATTTGAATATTTATTAACAATTTATACTCATCCAATGAATTTCAGGAAAAAAGAAAAACCGCTCGATTAGACTATTTAGAAATTAATGATTTACGTTGAACATATAAAAGAACTATTCGATATCGAGACATTTTTTAACGATGGAACTTATTTAATAAAATATTTTGGGCTTTACTTTTCGTATTTTTGAATCCAAAAATCTTGGGTTAAGAATGGAATCAATCTTCGTCCATCGTTCTGGTGGGACAAGCCGCTCGTATTAATTACCGAATCGCTTTCGAAAATAATAGAGACGTCGATCGAACTTTTCATTGGCTGGCCAAATCTAATTATTAACTCTGGATGGATATTTAAATCTTTTAATTCGATAAGCCGCTCGGCGTTAGCGTGCCAGTCCAATAGACGGAAATAAATGTGTTTTTCCATATAGGGGATTTTTACCATCCGTCAGCTTAGAGCGCGTTGCTCGAATGTTAATGAATCTCGGATAAAGCGCGAGTTGTGGCTAAATCTTTAATTTCGGAGGCCCATAAAAACATCTGCTAAGAAGCCAGAGTAAAAAGAATGAGAAGGCGAGCGATCAGAAGAGTAGTTTCGAAACGTATTAAAGTCGAATGCAACCGTGCAAAGACTACTCATTATCCACACCCTCAATGGGCAATCTCCACTCTAACAAACCCTATCATTTCCAGCCAGATAAATGGTTCGGGACCTGTTGAGTGAGAACCGATTTACTTCTCTTTTATTCCATGCACGACCTTCTTATATTACAGACGTGGGCGTTGCCTGGAAGGTTGCCAACCTTACGCTTCTTCCAAATTGCCCTCATATCGAGCCTGGATCCGCTACTTTTTATACAGATGCCCGCTCACTCTTCGGTGTCGTATCGATTCATAACTTTTTCGTCCAAACCGACCTAGGCACGGATTAACTTTAATCTTATCAAAATACTATACGCGGACGAAATTACCGCGTAAATCTAAAAAATAAAAACAATTTTAATTTTTGGCAGTTTTCTGCTGGAAAAACTAAAGGGCCATCTTTTTAAAATAGGTCACGTCGGCCCTCTAAGGTCAGACGGAGCTTAGGGCCGCCATAAAAATAGTCGCGGTGGCTCGGAGATTTTATGGATCACGTGACTCCATCCGAGTGATTTATGTCTCTTCAATAATCCGTCCAGTTTTTGGGATTGGTGTTTTTGTTATTCGAAACAACGGGCTGGGTTGTTTATTTAACAGCCTGTTGTTTGTGTAAGAAGTTTTTTAGGCGTTTTTGATATCGGGCACGGATTTATTGTGGAGAAAATTTCTGTCTGTTGGCATTCCGACACGCGCAACATCGGACTCGGACTAACACTTGTTGACTGAAACGATGTTATTAATTTTTCTAATCTAGCACCCGCACCGCCATCTTAAAATGGTTTTAAGATTTCAATTTTTATATTTCCAGCCTAAAACTTTTTTGCACTGTAGAAAAGAATAAATGCGGAAAATAAGTGTATTAATTCGTTACCGAGCCTTATTTTACCGAATGAGAAATTTATTATCTATTCGAAGGCCTAGATAAAATACTCAATTTTAATCAAAACTAGCCGAGATAAAAATAGAATTTTGGTATTGCCACCAGCCGCTTATCGTTTTATTCCTAGACCGTACGTTATACCGTAATGTAAAAAGCTCTGTAGAAATTTGGATGTTTCTGCAGGCAGCTCTTTTTATAAATAGGCTGTCAAAAAAACGAATTAAAAATAAACGATGGACAGAAGCTTAGCTTTTTCAAAGTCGACTGGTAGAACAAAAGTGAAAAAAAGCCCTTTATCTCTCGAGTTTTTAAAGCTTTGGTCGAAAGAGATTCCGAGTCTCTGGTGATTAATGAAATCAACCTGGCTAAGTTAAACGACTTCGGTATCCAGAGAAAAATATTTCTTTTGTCCGGCTATCTTCTTTTCCAGCCGTCTCGGATATGAATCCGGAACAAAACTCCTCCTGTGGAACGTTCGAAATCCTGGGCCGATATAACACATACGTTTCAAAACTTATATTTGAAGAAAATCTCTTCCTCTTAAACTTACTCGTAGCGCAATTTCTTCTTCCGTTCCAAATCACCCGATTAAGCGAGAAACGAAACAGAACCGAGGAATAAAAAGTAAACAACTCTGAATAAATTTTTTAAAATCCTTAAGTGCGCATCTTTCGTCCAGGATAATATCTTAAAATGTTCCATTATATTTTTATGATAATAAATTACCAAAACACAAAATGTACAGAAAGCTGTCGAACGTATACAGTGTATATAAAAGTGGAAATTCGAGCGGGGCGAAGAGGGGAACGCGGAATAGAAGACACAAATCGATCTAATGACATCACTAATTGCCATCTGTAAGTATTACAGATAAGATATAGACTCTAAACGTCAACATAAACATTTTTACGCATTAAACGTGTCGATTAAATTTTTTTATTAAACTGATTTATTAAAACGAAGGAAAATTATAGATTTTGAATATATTAAAAAAGAGGAAAATTTTCCTCTGTACATGTCTATGATTTTTTAATTTCTAAACCGAACAGGAAATGGCGTAATGGCGAAGACAGACGAGACGAGATGGGAAGTTTTAGTTAAAAAGTTCTATAATAAACGGAAGGTAAAAATGGAATTAAGATGGAACTCGAGATAAAGAAAACTGCTTACAGTAAAGTTGTTTTATAAGTAGTCTCCATCGAACCGCATTCGAAGCAACACCGATAAAGGGATTAGAGATGCCGGCAAAGATACTTAATTACCATTCTTTTGTAAGTCGAGATCTCTCCATTAATGAAGGCGGTCCAGCTTAGCTTTTAATACAGGCGATAAATAGTAATATTGGCTAAGATCTTTCCGATTCGTAGCCCGCTCCGAAAAATAAACGGACGCCAAAAACTGTTAATTAGCGATCCGAATGTTGCCAGATCTAAAATATATTTATAATTACGTGTCGCGTAACGTCTGTGGAATTTTTCTTTGGATCAGAAGCTGGATAATAAAACAACAAATTAACGTTCCGGGGATGATACCTGAGACAGCCGGAGGTATCGGAAGAGTCCTATGGCCAACTGCGTTCCGTGTCGTCGTCATGACAACGGGACTATTAATGAATCCGGGAAGACCCCGACCAGACTGTCATTAACAGGATTATTTGTGTTCTACATAATCCGAGCGTGAACACAAACTTAGTTGGCTTCTGGGCGTGAGAGAGAAAGGTCGTTACTCCAAATTACCCTCGGACCTCTCCGACAGTACTTTTCTACAAAATAAGAATGGAAAGATAATAAAATATCGATTTCCTACTATGGCCAAATGCCGTGGGATCTGAAATGTAGTATTTTTCGCAGCCAGAGGGACATTTTCTTATAATTCATGACGACAGAAATTAAACGGGAGCCCAGAGAATATTAAACAGAACCCATTACCGTGGATTTTTTACACGCCAGCCATCTAGTCTATTTTTACATTTGGAGCGATCCAATCGGCTGGAACCCCCTAAACTTAAAAGGCAACCAGTTCCTCTTTGTCGAGTTAAGTTCTCTCGTCACGAACGCCTATTGCAACGATGATAGCCGCAGTCGGTCCTAATGATGCAGCAGCAGCAGCGTCCGTCTTATATCAGAAGGGCTGAATTGGAGAAGCAGCCGTGGTACAAGTCTCCCTTAATGTTTTTCTCGGGGAGGGGGAGGTGTAATGCATCCTTAGCGTCTCCTAGAACGGCTATCTTAGAGGGGGGCATTTACGTCTGAACAAGGTTCCAACAGTGACTGATGATCCATTCGAGAAGGAAAATTTTCGATGGGCTTTCTTCTTTACAACTTCGCAATACGAGTAAATAGTTCCTTCTAGAAAAAGAATTTAATCTTAAAATGATCTACCAAATCGAACAGATTTGCTGTTTGCAACTGTTTGCTGTTTCGAATGAAAATTGCGTTATTTCTGCTGGGAAAGTGCATTTAAAATTCTTCTATTTTCGATTTTTTCACCCGGTAAATAATTAACAAAATCGAAGATTTTGATCGGCATTATCATTGACATCTATGCAATCAACGTATGTCAAACACAATCCAGTGACATTAATGAGCTTAATTAATATTAATGAGGCTATCGACTGGAAAGCTATAAATCCTATTCTTTCAAAAATTCCTAGCAGTGATTAAATTAAAACTTTAAATGGAGATTCGCCACCAAAGACCCTCGGAGATCCATTTTTATCCTTCTAATTTAAACTCGTAAAATAAAGCCCGCACCGAGGCCAGTACAGACAGGACTGCTAGCAAACAGTAACACCTGACCGGTCGTACATCACCGACGACAATATAACACGAGTTATATAATAAGAGACATTTACGACCGCGCTACCCAAGGGGGAGGCGTTGTCCTTTCTTTTGTCCTCATATCCCACGCCCTATCGCATCTAGAGTGTGGGCGTGGGAATCTTTTGTTCAAAAACACGTCTGGGGACCGGGAAATATCGAATGGCGGGAGGCCTGATAGATGACTCACAGATTCTTTCATCTAGCGGAAGAAAATTGTTTATTCTGCAGCTAGCCGCAGATTTGAAGCCGCCCTTCTTTATAAAGAGGCAAATTAGAGTGACCTTTAAACATCGGTGGGCCTTTTTGGAACACGGACCGAAAGAAGAGTTCGGATTGCCAGATGTTTCCCCTTCCATCAAAAAACTCTTACTCACTGGGAGTAATAAACACGGGTGTTCTGGTGTTCTGGCACGTCACCGCCGACCACAGTACTAGACTATGTCACGTATGATTTCCAATTTTCTCGGCTGGTGCTGGTAGAAGAAGAAAACCATTCCTTTAACCAGTTATGGAAAGAAACTTCTATCACTCCGCGAAAGTGCTTATCGAAATCTACAAGGACCCGGAAATTCCGATCAGGTGACGCTCATCCGGACATGTCTGTCATCTCTGGTTGGCAGAAAATCAGACTATTCATCATTCCGTCCATCCATCATCCCAGGACGGGGATTCGGCCACGGTAGCTGGTTGCGCAATATGATTTATCACGTGTTTCGCTTTTACAAATAAAATAATGCCTACGTTAAGGAAACAATAGTAACTCCAAAGTGGCGAAAATTTTCTCATTTTAAAGCACAATATCTGTAGCATTTTTTTGGTAAAATAAATTCGTAAAACAATCGTTTCGATATACATTCTAAACTGGAAAATTTTTAATTTAGTGGATTAAGGTCGGATTTCATTTAGCCCCGAGCTAATACAAAATTCGATGCTCTCCAGCCAACTGGGACGATCAATCGACAAGAAAAATCATCGGAAACTTTAACGGTTCTTATCGACTAATGGTTTATTTTGCTTCGGAACAAAGCGTTCTCATTTTGAATCCACTAACAGACAAGTTTCTCCATATCTTACACTAGAAGAAAAAGTTCGCGCTTATTAATTTAACAAATATGCGAAAGAAGACGTTTAGTTTCAAAAATAATAAAGTCTCGTGGTATAGAAGGTACAATCGGATAATAAGAAGAATAAGTGGGTCGAACCACTTATAGCTTTAAGGCCTATAAAGTACCCGCTAGATTAATCTCAGCCCCTACTAATACTTTTTAACGCGGGCTAAAAGTAGAGGAAACGTCGATGCGTAGAAACGGGACTTGAAATTTTTTTCTTCTCGATCAGCGTGGTTTTTACGACGATGTATATCAAAGAAAATCATTGTAATATTAAAACTTTGAACCATAGAAACGACTTTTTTATCTGATAGCAAAATTTTATGGTAAATTTTACGACTTTTGCCTGTCAGGTGCCTTTCTTTCTGTCCGGGAATAATCTAAAAAAAGGAATGTCTCGTATCTTATTTTTTTTTTTCATTTCGACTTCTGTTTTTGATCGGGTGTTTTCTGGTGGAGATATAAATCTGTATATTTACCTACGGAGGATGGGATAGATAAAATCTGTAGTCAGGTGATTATGAATTTCCAAGCAGAAGTCCGAATAAAACGTTCGACTTAAGTTTTAATACTTATTGGAAGGATGGCCACGAAAAACCATTAAACGTATCGGTCAATAGAACACGGTACCCGCGGTTTACTACGACCGAATCCGTGATACCATACACAGATTACTAATACAGATGGGACACTTAGCTAAAAACAAGGAAATTTAGATTACTAATACAGATGGGACACTTAGCTAAAAACAAGGAAATTTCAGTCACAGAGCGTGTCCTCAGTTAGTTGATCTTAGTATATTTTTTCTCGAATGTAAAAGTTTTATAATTTTTCAAGACGTTGACTAGTATTAATATTTCCAAAATCATTTAAATAATAATGGATAGTTTATTTTAAAATATAGAACTATATTGAATAATAATATTACGTAGTAATCTGTTTCCCACAAGCAGCTTTGGTTTCTAGTAGCCATCTTGTTTTCTTAAGACGTTTGATCGTAGGTCGTGGATCGAAGTTAACTTTAGTTATTTATAAAAGGTATTGTATTTATAAAATTATAAATTCCAATCTACAGATTGGAATTTATGGGCCATATCCTCCTTCATATAAACAGGAAGAAGAAGAAGATTGGAAACTGTTTATTTCATAAAATTTTATAGAACAAATTTTTAGGATTATAAAAAGTTTCTATCATAATTATAAATTCCAAAATGATTAAATACTATGAAAAAATTATGTGAACCATATTATAAATAGATTTTTATACTTTTAGAATTACCTCCAGTTATATTTGAAGCTAATCTTCAAGCAGCTGAAAAGCAGAAATTAGTTACTGATGCCATTGAATCAGACAGAAGAAAGAGAAGGACAGTAATGTTCAAACTACCACAAATAGATAAAGAAATTCAGACAGATGTAATTATTTCATTATATCTTTTTTAAATTGAATGAATAATTATTCAGATGTAGATTATAACTGACAAAAATGAAATTTATCATTTATTTTATATTACAATTAATTTTATACAGGAAATCCTTAATTTATAATCATTTATATTTGACATTGATGTAATTGGCAAATCTTATGATTGGTTAATGCTGTAATTTTCATGGATTGTTTGTCGATAGTTGAGCTCTTGAGCATGAGTCAGTGGCCCACAGGGGTCCAAGATAGAACGGAAAGAGACCGAATTTAAAATATCTCTAAAAATATAAGTGTGTTTATTGATTTATCATTGTATAAATTCACTCAAGGAAATTGTGTCCTAAACTTTTGATTGTGATACATTCCAATACACAATATACATACCTAGGGAGAGGGAGTTCTTCATTTGTGGACATGTTTGAGAGGATGGCTCTAAGGTCTTTTCTAGCAGCTTGGCTATTAAGCTCTCTCTCTGATCAGCTGGTTCGGCCAGAGGACAGATAGTTTATCCACCTTCTTCCGCCTTCTTCTCCTGTCTCTCATACTGCCGTTTTGTTTCTGTTTGTTGTTGCCGTTCGTTCTTCCCCTCCCCTCCGCTCACTGACTCAACTTTCTTCTGGTTGTTTTGTAATACTTCTGACCTTTGCGACATTTTCCCAGTAATTCCCTTGAGTTTAGCATATACATACAAATTATTATATATATATATACGATTTAATTATACATAATATCTAGATAGATTATTTATATTTTTTTTTCAAATATATATTTATTGATAATAATTTATATACAATAAATTATTATATTTATTGGATATTACTTATAAAATATATATATATGTAAAAATCATATAATATTAATTTATAAATAGTAAATTAATATTAAATGATTGCTAATGAGTAAACTGAGAAATAAATGCACTATGAAAGTAGTTCTAGAAAAGAGTCTAGGACCTGACAATGCAATTCATATGCATATGAGTCTATGCACAATGGTCTGATGTATCAAAATTATATTTTTGTATCTGATTGCTGTAGTTTTGTATTTAAGTTTATTATAATAATGTATAATGTCCTAATAAAGATTAATAGTGGTGAAATATATTTAAGACATTTCCAACTTCTGTCTTATTATAATTTATGACTCCAGAGTTCAAATTGAACTATGTTATAAATCTAGGATTACCTGTATTATAAAATAAATAATTCATTCATTATTTCTTTCATCAATTGAAATTTATTTTGTATGACATATTTAATTATTTTTTATTAAAAAATTTAGTGTATATTTGAAGAAGGAAAATCATTTGAAAAGATATGGGAAGATTATAAAATTATGTAAGTTTTCCAAAGCAAGTTTAGAATTAAAAATTATGAAATAAGTAAGTGAAGAATTCATAAAATTACTAAATTCTTAAAATATTAAGAATTTTCAAACACAATGCTTATATTTATGTTCTTTACTTTAATAAATATTTTTCAATATTTAATATTGTTAATACATATATATTATTCTGTTTATTAAAGTATTAAACAGTATGATATTTTAATAATTTAATTTTTTATTTTACATAATATATGTAACTTTATAAATATGGTATTGTTATTTATTCATAATTAATGTTAAAAGTTTAATTTTTTAATTATATTATATATTTAATAATGAGACAGTGTCTACACATAGATTCTATTTTGTGTCTATATTAGTATATTAGTGTCTATTAATTTTGTTGTACTAGCTTGTAAAACAAATTTTGCTTGTAGATTTTACAGAAAATTTGAAAAATGCAATTTTTAAAAATTCCATCAATGTATTATAATATCATTTGTATCTGATTTAAAAAATTTTGTTGTTTGCAGGTAATTTTATATTTACATAATTAGAAAAAATGATTTTTTAATTCTTAGAAGTGGAATAGCTGTATTATTAAAAGAGTTTTTTTATTTTTTTTAAATTGCATGATTAAAAATTTTATTTGGAAACATTGGGATTAATTTTTTTTACTAAAACATAATTTCATAATATATGAAAAGTAGAAATTCTTTAAATATTAGAAAAAGAAAGTTGAATTGATAAACAAAAATATTTTGAGTGCACATTTGAGATATCCTCTTGCTAATATTGTTAACAGATAATTTTGTAAACATTATTTTTAATTATCATTAGTTATTTACGAATTAATTCAATTAAGTAAGCTAATTTTATACAAATTTTTATAATTCAGCAATTCATTTTTAGATGATAGCAGTTATCTGTAATATTAATATATATTTATTGCAAGATCTGTTTCATTCCCCCATGAATCTAGTTTCTGAAATTTAAAAAATAGTTACTAATACAACAGTCTTCAGCACTTATTTAAGCAAAAAACTATACTTTAATAATTTTTATAGATCTTTCGGCTTATTAAATCCATCCTCAGTATCAACACTTTAAAATAAAACGAGAATTCGTTTTATTTTAAAGTGTTGATACTGAGGATGTCTTTATTAAGCCGAAAGATCTACAATAATTATTAAAGTATAGTTTTTCGCTTAAATAAGTGCTGAAGACTGTTGTATTAGTAATTATCTTAACAAGCGAAAGTAAATTATATCTATTTTAAGAAATAGAATTTTATAACTTTATTTTTGATTTTATTCCATTTGTGGTAATAAAATTAATAATAATTCCAAGTTGTATATATGAGTCATGAGAACCATATATACAACTATATGGTCAAGAAATTATATTGATAGATATATGTATACCATTTAATGCACTCAAAATGGATGCAGGTTTATTATGGAGAAGTGGTGTAAACTGGAAGTGTAAGGCAGGTCCAGGAGTCTGAACCTGGCTCATTGAACTCCATTTTTCAATCTTTTATTCAAAGTAGCTGAATTATATGTAACAAAAATATATTAAATAAAAATTAAATTTATGGGATAATAGGATATGGGTAAGTGCTGGTAAAATAATAAAAAAAATAAATTTAAAGATTGTACATTATCCTGTTTTAAATTTTAAATATTTAAATGAAAACTTTCTTTGATTTATTGATTTATTATTTAATTTCTTTGATTTATAAAAAATGATATGTAATAAATTTTAATTATTTAATCTTCATTATAGTGAAAGTGATTATGAAAAAATAAAAAATGAATATTTGCAAATTCAAGAATTCACAACACTCGAAAAACAAATTCTAAATGAAGAGAACATTGGGAAAAATGATTTAGTAAGTTAAATTTGCTTATTTAGAATCATTTCATAGAAACTTTTTATTTAAAGCACTAAATAATAATAATTGTGTAATTAAATATTTATGTGCAATTAGTCACTTATTATTTTGCTAATATTATTAGATTTTACTACAATTTAAATCATACCTAAAATTATTATTTCAATATTTTCAATTTATAGATTCAAATGTTATATCAACGCATTAAAAATCAAGAAGCTCATATTGGAGAAGTTCAAGATTTACTTACAAAACATTATTTTTCACCTAAAAAAAATACCATTCTAAATCCAAATTTTACTAAAGAAAAATTAGCAGATAATATATTTGAAGAGAAACAAAAATTGACAGAAGAACTAAATCAGCTGAAGAATAAACTAGTAATTAGTTTCATTTCTCAAATTTTATTTGAATATCTGAAATTTTATAAGTTAATAAAAATTATAAATAAATAAATTTTTAAACATTATATAAATAATTTTTCTTCAGAAAATCAGTGAAGAAAAAATCAATAATTTACAGAATGATAAAGAAAGATTATCTGAATTAGAATTACTTAAACAAAAAAGTGCTAGAGAAAAGGAAGAAGTTTTTGAAGAGAAGCAAAGATTATCAAATGAATTGAATCAATTGAGGAATAAACTGGTAATATTTTGTGGATGTTTTTAAAATTTTATCTAAGTACTGTATTGCTTCAAATTTAAGCCACAGAAGGATTTTTAAAATTGGAAAAAATAAAAATGATTTTATAATAGGAATCGAAAAATAAGAAACATTTTTATTTACTTAAATAGATACTAATATACAGAATAAGCTACCTAATTTATTGAGAATCATCTTCAGATATACTATCACATTCATTTTTTTTTAAACTAGTGGCAGGTATCTTCTCCCAAACATGTTCTAATCAATCTTTCATCAGTTCTGTTATCATCTATGCATTCTTTTGTGCTCGAATTATAACACACTTAGGAAAATTTTCCTTAGGTACAGTTTATTTTTGTTTAAAATAATTAAAGGTGGCAATTTATTTCCATTAGTGGTTATAAATAGCATTATAGTAATTCATAATTTTTCTTATATTTAAAATATGGTCAGATACGACATGATTCTACACAGCTACTATCAAACAGCAACTGGATTAAATCAGAAAAGTACGAACGAAAACATTTCAGAAGTTAAGAATGAGGCTGAAAAAACCAATAACTGTTTGAGTTATAAAAAAAATTATATAAAAATTTTACTACTGCTAATTTCTCTATATATTTTTATTTATTAAATCAAGAAAAATTACACATCATTCTATAAAAAAAATTGGAAATTTTATTTTTATATAATAACTGAGTAAATTAATAATCAATACCGATTAATCCTCATTTTTATTGATTGATTTAAAAACAATAAATTTTAAAATAATTTAATAATAGTTTTTGTTACAAATATTGAAGAGCAATAGCTCTAAAAAACTTTCCTTTTCTGATATTTCCTGCTTCGTGCTGAATTTCTTCATTATTATTTGAATTCAGTTCTAATTGTCCTATCAAATGTATGGCCAGTTGTCTACGATCGACTTCTCCTCGACGCGCATGAAGATTTATAAGATATTCCAATAGAGTGATATCCCAAATACACGGATAAAATGTATCACAACTGTCATTACAGATTTTTTCTCCCAATGATTTAAAAATAGTTGAATATGCAGGTTCATCTATACATTGTCCAAGAATTGCTGCCTAGAAGAAATTTTTCATCATGTAACAACCAATAATTAAAATTTTGACTAAAATTAATTTCTTACTTGAGTGTGGCATTGAAGTTTAGTACAACAATGGATCATATGCTTATACTGTGTATCATCAAAAAGTGCACGTGGTAATGATTGGCTGAAATAATCACTACTGACCATAGCTGCTGAGAGATAATATTTCATTGCTGCTGCATGATATCCTTGTACTGAAAAATATTAAATATTTAAAAAAAAAATTATTTCTCTTTCTAGAAAGAGAAAATTATGAACTATAAATGATAAATTTTAATAAATGAAAATACAATAACTGTATTACTTCGAATTTAAACCGCAGTAGGATTTTAAAATTGGAAAAAATAAAAACGATTTTATAATAGGTATTGAAAAATAAAAAACACTTATTTACTTAAATAGGTACTAATATACATAATAAGCTACTGAATAAATTGTAATCAACCAAATAAACTGTTAGCAATGGTCGTAATACCATGGGCACATGTAGTGTGTAAAGCAAAAACCTGATCGTTGGAAAGTGGGTTATCAGGAGAAATAAGATATTAAAATATTTGCTTTGAATTTAAGCCACACCCAAATTTTACATTATTATTTATAGCCCTTCTAGAGATGCTAAAGAAAATTTAGCAGAAGCTGTTATTAAATATTTTCCATTTCTTAAAGATGAAGATGGTGGCTATGTAAGAATTAGATTATTATTATTATTATTATTATTATTATTAATATTAATATATGTAAAATATAGATTATTATTATTATTTATTAATTTTAATTATATCTTTGTGTTATCTGTAAAATAGAAACAAAAAATTGAAAAATACACCAAATATTATGAGTCAAATGATCTCTAGTGGAATAAATCAGTTAGAATTAAACTATAATTAACAATAATTTTTAAATTAGGACTAAAAAAAATAACATTTGTTTATTTTAAAAATCTGTTGACTTAACAATTAATTAATTAATTAATTAAATTACCATATTACTTCGAATTTAAGACGCAGTAGGATTTTAAAATTGGAAAAAATAAAAAAAGATTTTATAATAAGTATTGAAAAGTAAGAAATATTTTTGTTTACTTAAATAGGTACTAGTATACATAATAAGCTACCTAATTTATTGAGAATCTTCTTCAGATATACTATCACTTTCGTTTTTTTTTTTTTAAATAGCACCACATCTCTTCTCCCAAACATGCTCTATCATCTTAAAGAAAGTTTTCCTTGGGTACAGTTTTTTTGTTTAAAATAATAAAAGGTGGCAATTTGTTTCCATCAGCAGTTATAAACAGCATTATAGTAATTCGTGATTTTTCTTATAATTAAAATATGGCCAGATACAATGCGATTCTATACAGCTACTATCAAATAGCAACTGGATTAAATCAGAAAAGTACGAACGGGGGTCACCGAATAAACTGTTATTAATAGTCGTAATACTTTGTGCATGCATAGAACGTAAAGCAAAACTGATCATTGGGGAGTGGAAGATTGGGAGAAATAAGAAGTTAAAATATTCACTTTAAATTTAAGCTGCACCCAAATTTTACATCTTAAAAATTTGAATAAAAAGATGAGGATTAAATTTGAAGTAATACAGTATTTGTAATTTATATTAAAAATTAGAATACAGTTAAAAATAAATCTTTCAAATTTAAACTTAAAAACACTGCTTATCTTCTGTTATAAATGGTAATAGCAGTAAGTTCGTACCATCTATTACATAATAATTAACTTTAATTTTTGACTAATTTCTCACAATAAAAATTTTTATGGCCTGCAATTGAACTAGGAAATTTAGATTAATAAACTTAGGAAATTTAGGATTTCTGTTGTAGAGTTATCTGGTGTAAATTATTTGAGTATACTTATAGTTAGAATATAATATTGTTTAAATTATTAATTATTAAATTTTTAAAAATTTATTAAATGTGATATATTGGAATTTAAGTAATGTTAAATATAACCATTTATGTAAATGTTATGGCTTATAAGAAGATTGACGTTTGGTGACCGATAGAGGTCCTTCTTGTTGTTACGTCAGAATTTGTCCATGTTTAGTGTCTTGGTTAGTGACTGTTGGTACTTGGCTGTAGTTTGTGACTGTGAATGTTTATTGTTATTTGTGTACTTAAAAAGGAGTTGTTCTATTTAATTTATAACCAGTTGTAAGTAATTATTTATAGTTTCAAAGTTGCAATAAAGTGCTATTTAATGGATACTGTTCAACATCTGATTAATTGGATACAAAGTAATGAATTGAAAATAGAAGTTATGGTTAGGATGGTACCGAAAGATCAAGGTAATAGGGAAGTTGCAAATCCGATGACAAAGAGGGAGATGACCCGATTCATTATAATGTTATCTGATCTATCAGGACGTTTTGTAAATGAGAATAACAATCGTCTCCGGGAAAAAGAGGTGAAGAGACATAAAAGAGCTGAGACAGAAGAGATCAAGGCTTTTTGCCGGAACCTCGCTTTTGCCAAGGCTTTTTGGTTCGAAGTCTTAATTGGATTACCATTCTGCTTTCCATTCTTTTATATTCCATCCTCTGCGAAATTGAAGTTGTAAATACTTTGGAAAACAGTGAAGGAAGAAGTAAAGTAAATTGAAGTCTTCTTTAACAAGAGTGAATTGTGCATAGTGTATGAACTAAAGACTGATATTTTAAGAGAGTAAAGACTGTTTATGTTACTGTCTTTGGTCAAGAGATACAGCAAAAATACTCCAGGTACCTCTCTCCTTTTATTTGTTGGAAGAACGACTGTGTAAAATTTGAATCTCTCTTTATTTGCATCTAATTATATAATAAAGAAACTTTTGATTTTATTTTCAATGTTGTTCTCCATCTCAGTGTTTCAAGTTGCCTCATTTGTTGTCCTTACCCGCACATTGTTTGTGGACTGCTATTAGGCCTAAAGCCTGTAGTTTCCGAATTTCCATTTCTGCCCAGAATCCCCACAGGTTAATACCCTTGATGTCTTAACCAATTAGACTACTCAGCAGTCTAATTGGTTAAGGCATCGAGGGATTAAGTTTTTTGTAGGTTTTAGCATATAGTATGCAGTACTTACAGGTTTTAATATATTATTTAATTATTACACGGTAACATCAATATTAAGACTTATTTTATAAAGTTACTTACATTGATGTTTTACAACATTCCTATGACTGTAAAATGAAAAAATTCAGATGAGGAAGAGACATAAAGCAAATTATAATTGATAATCTATCAAAAGTACTGCAGTCATGAAATTGATGGATAAAACACTGGTATAAATAACAAGTTTTTTATTACAAAATAACAGTTTTAATATTGATGATGTTATATTAAATTAATTACTATTATTATGTATTAATTAAATTATATATTAAAACCTGTAAATACTATAAAGATTAATATAATATATGTATGATGTGAGTTAATATAATTTAAAACAACAGAGTAATTTTGAAGATATAAGAATAAAACTTAAGTTTTAGAATGTTTAACAATATTATAGAATTTTGATGATGATTAAGTAGTAATCAAAAATGTTTTGAAAATAATCATTTTTTTTTAAATAAATTATTTTCTGTATAAATTTTGAATCTAACATTTTTTTTTTTTTAAATTGAAGAGAATAAATTTGAAGTAAGTTTTGAATAAACCTAAGTTAATAACAAAATGTTTTCATCTTTCATTAACCACAATTTAATTGAATATATATTAAAAGCACTATCAGAATAATAATAAAAGTAATTTGAAATAAAGTAATTAGAATTAAATGGTTTTTAATTGCTTTATTTTATCCAATATCCATTTAGAATGCTAATTACATGTAAAAAATTCTCTACATGAGATCTGATAATAATAATAATAATTAATTAATTAATTATGAAATATATATATCATGAACTTTTAAAAAATTAAAATATCTCTTTTATTGAATTGATGCAAAGTTATTAATGTTTTTAATCAAAATTTACATATAATATTTATTTATTTTAAAATACAATTAATCAGTTAAATATGTGCCAATTTGTTTGATGGTTTTCTGTATTTTTCTTGTAGTTGCATGATTCTATGTTTGTAGAACTTCTGGGATTTTTGAATTAAAAACTTATTTAGATAGTTTTATTGCAGGCCTCCAATGATGTTTATATCATTAAGACTATTTATTCTGTGCAGATCTGAATAAATAATGATCAATGGGTGCAAAGTCTGTCATAAAAATTTTTATCAAGTTGCTAAAGATGTATGTGGTTTACCTTTATTATGATGGAACACAACCCTTATTCTTTCTGTTATTTCTGGTCATTTTTTGTTGATTTCTTGTTCCAATTTGCTCAATTATGAGCAATATTTGTCTGAATCAATAATTTGGTTTAGTGGATATTAACTCAAAATATGTGATTCTTTTTCAGTCCACCAGATACACAGTATAATCTTCTTTGATGTAATCCAGTTTTTGCCATGGTTAAAGGAACTGCACATATACCGTAATCTCTTTCACTAAGTTTAAATATAACAATATTTTTCATCATCAATAATCATTCACTTCAAAAATGAATCAGTTTTGTTTTATTTCAGTAAAGCATACAAGTGGAAATATAGTTTATCTAATTTATTTTGGACAAGTTATGTAGCGCACATATATTGGCTTTGCTGACCATTCCAAGCTGTTGTAATCACTTGAAACTATTGATTAATCAATGCCAAGTATTTCTGCAATCTCTCAAGTTGTTAGAGATCTGTTACCTACAATCAAAGCCAATGAACTTGATACTGTCAGCTTCAATTGGCCATTCAGAATCTTGTGCATTGCTGAGATCAAAATTTTCTGAATGAAAATATCTGAACTACATATAATATGTGAACTCATCAACAACACTCTCTCTGTGCATATTGCACATCTTTCTTTGAATCTGTGACACATACTTTCCTTTCTGGAAATGAAAAAACATAATATACTGAAAATGCTCCTTGTTTTTTTTCTATTTTCAACTCAAAATGAATCTCTCAAAAATATCAAAATTTTATAAAATGCCAACATTCAAATGGTAGATAACTGTTTAAATATTTGAAGTTGGTAACAATTTGAATTTGTGACATAACACTGTGAAATGGCAAACTGGGATGAACATTTGCATCAATCTAATAAATGCAAAACTTAATTCATTTCTTATTTAATTTTTAATTATAAGTATAAAATTTTAAGAAATTTAATTTTCAGAGTTTGTGGTTTACTAGAGGCAAAAATCATAAACAATCTACTGGATATTTAGAAGAAAGATTACGAAATCATCGAAGAAAATATTGTAGGGAAAGATCTCCGGAGAGTAAGTGAACTGTTTATTATTATATAATAATTGTATAAGTGTCTGGCATTATCTTTTCCTACATATGTGCAGACAAATATGAATCCTTTGTTTTTAAGATTCAAAGTGAAACTTTGAAATCTTAAAAACAAAGAATAACTTTGAATTCTTTATGAAGAATCAGAGAAAATAATTATATATTGTTTTCATTTTTAAAAATTGAATTCTCATGATTTACAAAATGCTTTTCATTTTTGGCAATCAATCATCATCTAAATTGATTTGTATGGATGATGATTGATTGATTACAAAAACAAATAAAGTAATTAACTAATATAATAAATAACTGTTTCTCAACAATTTTGAATTTGATTTAGTAAGTCTAATTAAATCTTATTTGTTACTTTAAAAAACAACAAAATTTCTTTATATGATCTAAGACTATTGCAATCTCCATATAGAATATTGATCATCAATAGATTTCTAAAAGTTTCTTTTAAAGAATTGATACATATATAATCCCTATATAGAAGTAACTAAGTTCCCTATATGCATAAGCTCTCAATAGCTGTAGGAATAATACAAATAACTTGTATGCTATCACTATGTCTTAATTCATGATATTATCTAATAACAATAAAATAATTTAATTTGAGGGATTAAAAAAAATTGATATAAGATTCTTTTCCATGACATATATAAGTTTTTCCAAAATTTGTGATGATATTGTGGGGTCAGAAATTCCCCCTGTGCGGAGATGAGTTGAGGAGTTCGATAGCAATGACACAATTTAATAACAGGATGTGTTATATTTTGTCATTGTCCTTTGGAATAATAAATCTCGATAAAATGGTTTATTCAGGTGTCGATTCAGATTATAAGAAATGACACCTGAACCATCTGTAAGTTAAAGAGATAAACATCCCCAGGAAAGATGAATAAAGGGTCAAAATTATATAAGAGCAAGGCTGACTCAGTTTGAAGCTTTTGGCTTTTGTCTTTTGGTTCTTCGGGTTGCCGTTTCTCTGATCACTCGGATGCCATTTCATCAATCGTTAACTCATACTCTGCTCTGCACAAATTCAGACTACAGAAGTTTGAGTGTCCGTACTAATAGAAGGCTACCCACAATCTCGATTGACGAAGAAAAGAATCCTTTCACTAAAGAACGAGATGACTTGAACAAGACAGAATTATCTTCCATTGAGCTGATTCTTGAATTTAGTATCATCGCAGTTTGTCATTCCCTCAAGAACGAGACAAGAAAGCGTCAGACTTCGATATTCTATCAAAATTTCTTCCTGGAATCTTTCACTAGAAGCTACTGACTGTTGTCTACATCAATTGATTGAACTGTAGACTGTGAATAAAGGACTAAAGACTATCTTCAGTTTGTGACTCTTTCTCTCTGACTCAATCGTCATTCAAGATATAAGTTATTTCAAGGTATCTCTCTCTCTCATTTTCTTTGTCGGGAGCTAAAATTTATAAAATAGAAATCTTCTGTCTGTCAAATGTCAAATAAAGAAGCTGTTGAATTTTCATTCAATGTTGTCTCTGTCTGAACTTGCCGAACTGTCTCCATTGCCCATCCTTACGTCGCGCGCTTTTTACCGCTTTTAGGCCTAATGCCTGTCGTTCACTACACCGGTACCCAGGTCCGGATATAAATCATTTGTCTATGATATTGAAATTCAAATTAGCTTTAATCTTATAACCTTAATTGTAATCTTAAATTTCAATATTTATAGTTTGGCAATGTAAAAGAGGAAAAATGTTGCAAAATAATAAATGAATCTATAAATAATACAAAATAAAATAAAAAGTTACTTTTTATGTTTGACTCTTTTGGAATTCCAGTTTTGAGAAGTGTAAACAATGGCAAACTATTTCACTAAAAAGAACAATATAGTGGTTGCTGCTTAATGTAATCATGATTAATGTTCAAATTTACAAAATCCCAAACTGATATTTGTAAACTGACTAAAAAGGTCTCTTATTGTGATCAATATTTCAGTTTATATTGCCAATTTCTTTTAAAATGTGTGTAAAAATATTAATTTCCATGAAATCTCAGCACATAAAAGAAGCAATAAAGAGAATTTACACTTGTAAACTAATGAGGCATGATGCACAACACAAGAAAATGGCCCTCAGTCACCAGCAGCACTGGAAGTCCTGGTCACAGCAGCAACTGGAGTATGGAAGGTGCAGGGGGTGCTAAGAATACCTGGCTGCCTTCGATTACTGACCTTGGCTACGTAAAATGGATGATCCCTTTCAACAGAAGACTGCCTACAAGAACTGAAGAATGAAACAGAGAAGATCAACTGGCACATCATTGGACTCAATGAAATAAGAAGAAAAGGTGAAAACTTCCCAGAACTTGGAAGCAGACATCTCTTCTACTATCGAGGGAATGAAACCAATACCGATTGAGGAATTGAATTCCTGATCCACAAGGACATTGTACACAATGTATCAATGTTAGCAACAATTCTGACTGAGTAGGACAAGTCACAGTGAGGATTTCCAAAAGATACCAGCTGAAAATAATACAAGTGAATGCACTTACAACCAGCAGTGATAATGAAGAGATAGAAGCTCTATATGAAGACATAACTGAGGAAATGAACACCAACCCGGCACACTTCACAATTGTCATTGGTGACTTCAATGCATAAGGTGGAAGAAGACAACAGGATGAAGAATGTATGGGTAAGTATGGCATCAGTATAAGAAAGGAGAGAGGCACAAGACTAATAGAATTTGCAACCCACACCAAGCTGAGGATAATGAACACTTTCTTTGAGAAGAAAGAACAATGAAAATGGACATGGATCAACCCCAATGGACAAACCAAGAATGAGATTGCTGTTGACCTGGCCAACAGCAACTGTACAATCAAAAGTTTCTTTGAGAAGAAAGAACAATGAAAATGGACATGGATCAACCCTAATGGACAAACCAAGAATGAGATTGCTGTTGACCTGGCCAACAGCAACTGTACAATCAAAGATGTTTCCGTATTCAACCAGTTCAACATTGGTAGTGACCACCAATTAGTCCATGCCAAAGTCAAGCTGGATATTCAATGTGAAAGAAGATGGCTAATACAACATGGAGGACAAAAGATCAAGAAGGAAGAATACAGCCTAAAGTTGCAAACAGATTCCAAGTGCTTGCAGAAGAGGAAAGTGATCTACAGAATACATACAATGAGACAGTGACAAGACACAGGAACTCAACCAAGAAATCTCATCAAGAAAATATCCACCAAAACACAAGAGCTGATCAAAAAGAGAAGGAAGATGAAGACTAAATCCATTACCAACCAGATAGAATATAGAGAAATGTGCAAAGTAATATGCAAGAGAATCAGAGAAGATATCCAAAGATTCAACATAGAAAGGATTCAAGCAGCCATTGAGAACAGCAATAGCTTTCAATCAGCATGGAGAGACATAATGACTGGCAAGCACCAACTAAATGCACTTAATGATAACGGAGAACTTATCACCGACATAATATAGTAGAAAAGGCAGCAACTTTCTATGAGGAACTACAGAATTCAGACTGAGTCACAGATCAAGAGACTAAGTGAGGCAAGCAAGACCAATACCAGCAAATGCAGATATCCGCAAGAAGTCGAGAAAGCAGTTAAGAAGATGAAGTGTGGAAAAGCCCCAGGAGAGGACAATATCAACATCAAACTCATAAAGGAAGGAAGAGTACCACTATACAAGCAACTGGCCGGGATATTCTCTGACTGCATGTGAACAGGACAGATACCGAACAGCTGGAAAAATGCAGTCATAGTGCCGATACATAAGAAGGGAGATAAAACGGATCTTAGAAACTACAGGCCTATCAGTCTAATGTCAACAATAACAAAGTCTTCACAATCATCCTCACAAGAAGATTGGAACAAGTACTGGATTTGAATTAACCAAGAGAACAAGCTGGATTTCGGAAAGGTTATTCGACAATGGATCATATACACACTGTCAACCAACTGAATGAAAAATGCAAAGAATATCACATCCCACTCTGTATGGCATTCATAGATTACGAGAAAGCATTTGACTCAGTAGCTACAGAGGCAATCCTAACAGCACTAAGTAATCAGGGAATAGACCACAGTATATAGAACTACTATTGTAAGGATTCGGGCATTGCGCCCCGTCCGCCCTCGGTTCGGCGCTAATTCGAACGATAATATCGTTATTCTCCAGCCAATGGGTCAATGATGAAATGTTGAAAAAGAAATGCTCCATTATAAGATAACTTAACTTTATTAGTAGCACAAAAAAATATCTTACAAATAATTAGTCTTACTAACACTATGTTAGATTCCTTAAAATTGGTCGTTGATGACGGTCTTCCCGATGAATAATTCAAATAAACTCTTGTAAGGTAAATACTTTTCAACGGCTCCCTGTCCTCGTCGATTACACAAATAAGATGGATAATCCAATGGTTAGTCCACAATACGAATGAAGTTAATGCAGCCCAGGACTTTGTTAAACTAGTGATGACGATGAATATAGACGAGCACAGACGCAGGACAGGGAATGATAAGATACTGATGGAGCACACCTTCGGACAATCGGAGAAGACCACACCCCGCTCCTCCTATCGGTCACTTTTTATACGATGACTAATTTACATAGTTGTGACTGTACATTCAAATGAAATAAACATGTATTAACAAGCTTCGCAGTTATTTATTTTTCTTTACCGTAGACGAACATTAATATCCAGTAAATGATGTTAATACTTGTTAATTCTTATAATTTTTACAACGTTCTTCAACTAGGCGCATGTGCTCCATTGACTCAACGGTCACTTTCTGACATGACGTCGACCACCTTAGACATGTTTTGGCAGCGCATGCGCTCCATTGACTCAACGGTCACTTTCTGACATGACGTCGACCACCTTAGACGTGTTTTGGATTCAGGTACGTATTGACGAAATTTCAATTTCAATTTTTACTAATATTCCATTTTCACCAATTCTTCTGCCCCCCTTTTCTTTAGATTCTTACACTATGTATTATCTACGAAGAAGCAACAGCCATAATACAACTACATAAAGATAGTAGGAAAATAAAATCCAACGAGGAGTTTATCAAGGAGACAGCATCTCACCAAAACTGTTCACTGCCTGCTTAGAAGAAATATTCTGACAAATAAATGATGGGAACACAAAGGAATAAACATTAATGGAGAGTATCTAAACCACCTGAGATTTGCAGATGACATAGTACTGCTCACTCAAACACCAAATGAACTGCAAGAAATGCTAAGTGACTTGAAGACAGAGTGAGAAAATAGGACTGCAAATAAACTATGAGAACACAAAGGTAATGTTCAATGCAGAACTAATCCCACAACCACTGACGATAGAAGGCCGGACAATTGAAAGAGTGGAAGAATACAAGTACTTGGGACAAGTAATCACAACACAAGGAGACCAGATGAGAGAAATTCAACATAGGACGCAATTGGGATAGCATGTCTGCGGCTGATACAGTAACTTCCTAAGAGACAATAGAATACTGATATGCCTCAAAAGGAAACTTTTCAACATGTGCATACTACCAGTAATGACATATGGTTGTGAAACTTGGACTTTTACAAAGAAAATGGAACAGAAACTAGCAACAACCCAAAGAAGCATGGAAAGATACATGCTAGGATTCACCAGAAAAGACTGCAAGACCAATATATGGATAAGAGAACAAACCAAAGTAGAAGACAAACTAGTAAGAGTTAGAAGTAGTAAATGGCATTGGTCAGGCCACATAGCAAGATACATCAATAACTGATGGACAAAGAGAATTAGAGTGGCAAGGGAAAAGTTATCCTGGCACGCAATACAAACGATTGAGAGATGATATAAGAAAAGTAATTGGTTCCCAGTGGATGCAGATTGCATAAGATTGGGACATCTGGAAACAAAAGGAGGCATACATATCCAACAGTGGATGAAACAAGAAAATCTGATGATGATGATGAGGCATGAACAATTCTCTCTTAGAGAAGCTAATTAGCAACAATTAAGAGTGAGTTCAGAAAATGCTCCAAGAAGTCTCTGCTAGAGAAGCTAAAGAATCTTATCATGACCCTTGAAGATCACGAGACAATGTGATAATACCAACAGCAAGAGGTTTAACCATTCAACAATCGAGTTGTCTCTTGATGTGACATCATTCTTTAACTTCTCTAGTGGAGACTTCTTGGATTTTTTGAATTCACCCTAAGAAGTGGTGTGACCAACAGGTGAATGGAGGTCAAATACCAGATAGTGAAAGGGCAGATATGAGAAAAAGCTCTTCAAGAGATAGAGTGAATTTGCAACCTGATAATTGGTCATAAATCCCTTTAAAATCGAATCATTTCAAAACAAATGTTAATATGTTCTGAAAAGTAAGATGGATAAAAGTTAAATCAAGAAGTAACCTCAGGCTTAAAGAGAAATTGGAAATTTTTGAGCAATATGACAATGAAAATTTCACAACTGCTATTGTGTAATCTTTTAAAAAGTCAACATCAAATTGAAGAGGCATCAAGGCAAAACGAAAATTTGAACTCTAAGAGAAATTCTGGTGGAAAGACAATAAAGTGGAAAAAACATTAAAATTATGAATAAAATTACATTTTAGGCCTCTTTTTGCCAAGGCTGGTAAAAAGAGGCCTAAAATGTAATTTTATTCTTAAACATATACATCTCCTTATTTTTATGTATATTAAAATTATGGTTCACAAATGTTCAAGAACAAGATGCACTAGATAATGGTCCTCTTATAAAGCAAAAAGCTCTTCAGCTTTTTGCTTTATAAGAGGGCATTAACTAGTGCATCTTGTTCTTGAACAACTGGCACGGAAAATGGGTAAGAATGATTTTGTTGCTATCAATGATTAGTTCCATAGATGGAAGAAATGCAAAAACATCATATACAAAAGAACACATGGTGAGGAGAAAGATGCAGATTTTTCTGCAGTTGAAGACTGGCTAAAAAATGATTGGTCAAAAATCATTTCGAAATTCTCTCCACATGATATATACAATGCTGTAAAAATGAGTCTTTTTTATTATGCTTTGCATGAACATACCTATGTTTAAAAATTAAAATGCAAATAGTTGTAAAAAGTCAAAAGAGTGTGTAACAGTTTTATGTTGTGCAAATATGCAGGGTAAAAAAAAAACTGTTGACAAATTGGTAAGAGTAAATCCCTGTAGTGTTTTAAAGGAATGGGGAATTATCCATTTGTTATTATTCAATCTCTAATGAGTGGATAACAGCTTTAATTTTTAGTGGTTAGTTGAATGGGACAAGAAACTGGATCACAAAAATTGTTTTTCTGGTAGACAGTTGCACTGCTCATATAAATTCCTCACTATCACATGAAGCTTGTGTTTTTTACTGGCAAACACAACTTCATTCCTTGATCATAAAGTTTTAACCTATGACCAAGGTTACAACTAAAAATTATCCAAACTCTTAAGGCCTCTATTAGCACATGAAATATGCAGCAGAATTTTGTACAGTATGGAAGATTTGCAAAATGTCATCACAAATGAATTAGCAAAGAAAACAAGCCTTCTGAATATCCTACATTTCCTAGCTATGTCATGGGGAAAAAGTGCCAGCAGACAGTATTAAAAACTGTTCTAGATATGGTAGATTTTCTGAAAGAATCGAAAAAATGATGAAACATACAAGGAAGAATTTAAAACCTTCAGATGTGACAGAAACAAAGTTTGAAGCATGGATGGCAATATATGACAAAGTTAGCAATACCGCTAAGCTAATTGTTGATTATGTTTGTATATTGTCCTGTTCAACAAGTTTGCAGTTGAATAAAGAAAATGAACCTGATGAATTAAATGAAACATTAAAACTTTCTACAAATAAAGAAATATGAGAAGCATTAGAAGTGCTAGTAATGAAGGATATAGGCCAGGTCAGGAAATTTCTGTAAAACAGTACAAACATTTTATTAACCTGTTCAGTGCCTTTGACATCAATAGACATCAAGGAAGTAAAACAAAAAATTATAAAAAGCAATAATAAAATAAGGTCAAAAAAATTCAATTCTGATTTTATTAATCAAGCTTTTGCAAATTGGTTTTCTGTGTGTATTTGTTGAAAATGCATCCTTTTTGATGATGGGTCCTAAATTTTTTCAGTTTTTGAAATATTTTTTTAAATTAGGCATAAACAAATATCGTTTATATTTGAATGGCCCAATAGAATTTGGATTTTTTATCCCATCCTGTTGATTTTATAGTCTAACCAGAGGTGGCCAAACTGCGGCTCGTGAACCACATACGACTCTTTGGTACCTTCAATGTGGTTCCATACCATGAAAGTCAATAGTAAATATCATATGAAACAAATACTTATTTAAGTTAAACAAACTACAGATATATTATTTTTTATCTATGAGAGGTGATCAAAAAGTAAGGTTACAAAGCCTGCAGTGAAACATGTACATTTTATTTCATACAACCAATATAGCCAATTGATAGTACATACATTAGGTTATTTTTCGATATAGTCTCCATATCAGTTTAGGTACTTGTCGCTTCGTGGGATGAGTTTGAATATTCCCTCCTGGTAAAATCCTGTCCTTGTGTGTTCAGCCACGTTGTCGCGAAGTGTTTCACCTCCTCGTCTGAAGCGAATCGTCGGTCTCCTAGGTGCTCCTTCAAGTGAGGAAAGAGGTGAAAGTCACTTGGAGCGAAGTCCAGGCTGTACTGTACCAGCGAAACTGCTTCATCAAACACCCTCCCTACAGCCTGGACTTCGCTCCAAGCGACTTTCACCTCTTTCCTCACTTGAAGGAGTACCTAGGAGACCGACGATTTGCTTCAAACGAGGAGGTGAAACACTTCGCGACAACGTGGCTGAACATGCAAGGACTATTCCCTCCTGGTAAAAATGATTTTTACCAGGAGGGAATATTCAAACTCATCCCATGAAGCGACAAGGGCCTAAACCAATATGGAGACTATGTCAAAAAATAACCTAATGTATGTACTATCAATTGGCTGTATTGGTTGTATGGCACGTTTTACTGCAGGCTTTGTAACCTTATTTTTTGATCAGTCCTCGTATTGTAAAAAGTAGTATATATCTATATGAAATAAATGCATCTGAAATAAACAGTTTTTGAAACCATTATTAAGTACTGTAGGCTTTGTAACCTTATTTTTTGATCAGTCCTCATATTTAAAAAAGAAGTATATATCTATATGAAATAAATGCATCTGAAATAAACAGTTTTTGAAACCATTATTAAGATTACCCAAAAAACTGATGTTGTTCTCATTGATCCAGAAAGAAAATGCAGCTCTTGAGTATTTGAGATGATTCTACTATGTCACTTGTAGTGACATTAAGTTTGGACTCCTAGTCTAATCTATCAAAGTTATTCTGATTATGTAATTTGATAAATGATATTTTTGAAATTTTTAGCAAAAATTAAATTTTTCATAAGATGAATTATAAAATGCTGAAAATTAAAAAAATGATTGGTTAATTCTGTTAAAATAACCTAAAATATGTCTTAATTCTTCATTTTGTTATAATTTCACAAAAATTTAGGAGAAAATTGCAAAAAACGAAATGTAAATACTCTCCAGACCATTTAAAGGGGTGTGGCACTTTTATTGTTTTACTACAGCGATTTACTTCCTGGGAAATTGCAGCCAAGCCTACTTTGCACATAGGTGTGTGGTTTTGGGTGTGGTGTTATAATAAACCATATGCGATGCAATTAGAGCAACAGAAAATGTATTATAGCTATTTATGAACAAGATGAGACTATTTTTGTATATATTAGAATTTTTTTCATATAAATAAAAAAATTTATAAAAAGTACTGCTAATAATTGTGTAAATGAAATTGGGGATATATCTTATAATTGATGTCAAAATAAACTTTTCATCATCTAATTTGAAAAACAAATCAATGCTGTCTATTAGAAATAATAGGATTTTTCCAAAGCTAGTTTTATTCAAATAAACTTTACAAGGTATTCAAATAGCAAGTTAAAAAGATTCATTGATATTTGCTAATTGACCAACTCTTGGAGATCACACAAATTTGATTAGAAATATCAAGCATTGTCATGTCTACATCAGACAGTAATATCTAATATTGTCATGTCTACATCAATCAGCAATCTCTAATATAAAAGCATTGTCATATCTACATCAAACAGTAATCCCTAATATTTTATTAGCTCATTTCAGTTACAGAAAGAATTCAAGAAATTTCAAAAAATTTACACAGAACATTTGCTGTTACTATAGCAAATATAGATTTTTTGAAATTTCTTGAATTCTTTCTATAACTCAGGGGTGTCCACATTTTTGGCTCACTCCGGCCACATATGAAGGAAAAAAATTGTCTCAGGTTGCACATAAATTATACTAATTCTAATGATAGTTATTAAGCAAAATTTTACAAATAATGATATCCACCATGACAAATAAGCAAAAATGTCGCAGTATAATAATCTTTGACTTCTTTTCGTTCAGAAAATTTTAAATCATTGAGCAAGTCAAGAAGTTTTAATCACTAAAATAAGAAATATTTGAAAAATGGAAATAGGAAATATAGATAGGTATATAAATAATAAAAACTTCCATTACCTTCATTATTTTTTTATATATTTTTTGTAAAAAAATGAAACAAATTTCTTATATTAGTGTGATATTTGATGATGATACTGCAAATTAAAAAAATAAGTACATAAAAATCTCAATGTTTTAAGGAAGTTTATGATTTTATGTTGGGCCGCATTCATTATAGCAGTGGGCCACGGATTGGACAGCTCTGCTATAACTGAAGTGGGCTAATAAGATCGAAAGTGCTTTTACAGTATTTATAGTGTAATTTCTCTTTTTTAATTAAGATTCAATATTTCCTGTCATTGAACTGTGTTTATTCTCCTAGTTGTGATATATTTTGGCAGTAGTATTTTGAACATTACATACATGATTGATTATTTGTTGAATTGCTGATTTGATAAAGTTTGAATCCAATTTTAGCATTTTATATTAAAATTTTTATTAATTTTTAACATTTTTAGCTTTTGCTGATGAAATATGTTTACCTGCAAATGCAAAAAAAAGGAGAAGAAAAATTAAAAATTCTTCCAGTGATGATGAATCCCTATGGGTAAGAATTTTTTGTCTGTTCATTTAAAAACTATCTTAAAGATTTTTAATGATTTATGCTTGTAATCTGGACTAAATGAAACTTTTCAAATTAGCATTTCTTTGTATTTTCAGTTATAAAATATATAAAAAGTTTCAGTTCAAAGAAAATGTAAAAATATGTTTTAATATTAAAATAAATAATAATAATGAATAACATATATATTTATGTACAAGTGCTTCTCAAGTTATGAACTTAATTTGTATACAAATTTTGTTTGTAATTTGAAAAGTTTGTAACTCAGAAACCATTGTTATATGGCACCTAGAAGTACTGAAACCATTGCCTACACTGTGTTTTGTAATATATTTCATAATTGGACTAATTAGAAGTTTTTATTAAAGAAATTTGAATAAATAGTTTTGATTATAGAGCAACCTTTGGTCTGTAATCAAATGGAAATGTCATGAATGGAATATATTTCCAGATTTTCATGTTTCTAGGTTGGTATAGGAATTTGGAATTTGAATCAATCAGTCAAGATATTTGTTTTTATATATGTTACCGGCAAAGTATGAAAAGCAGGCATTGTATAGAATGCCTGGCATTTTTGAGCAAAGTATGAAATGATTAATATTATATATACTTTGCCTAGACATTGTATATAATGCCTAGGCATTATATAGAATGACAGATGCTGTTTAGGCAAAGTATTAAAAGAGAGTCATGAAATCAATACATGAAAATACACAAAAGATGTTAAATTAATACTTATTGATGAAAATTAAAAGGAACTTTAAAAATATCAATAATTTTGTCAAATGGTGTAAAATATAACTTATAGCTTCCAAAATATTATAAATAACAGCACTATACGCAGTTATACATATTAGAAGTTTAATTACCATTATTACATGCTAATATTTTCAGTGACTTAGCACCATCATCAGGCATTCTAACAACCGTTAATTTATTCCAATTACAGACAAATAAAATCGCTATGGCATTTAAACAACATTTGGAATTGAATACATTACATTTATATTCTTTGAAATGTATTCAATTCCGAATATTGTTTAAATGCCATAGCAATTTTATTTGTCTGTAATTGGAATAAATTAATGGTTGTTAGAATGCCTGATGATGGTGCTAAGTCACTGAAAACGTTAGCATGTAATGATGGTAATTAAACTTCTAATATGTATAACTGCGTATAGTGCTGTTATTTATAATGTTTTTGAAAGATAAGTTGAAAACAGTTTTAACGTGTATTGAAAGAATAACTTATAGCTTATATGTATAAATAAAATAAGTAACGTTTATAAATAAATACGCAATTTTTAATTAATCCTTTGACTGCTATGGATGCATAAATGCATCCAGCTAAAGCTATTGGTATGGAATATGACGCATATATACGTTAAAAATTGTTTGGTATGGAATATGACACATATATACGTTAAAAATTGTTTCTATTCAAAAATACAAGATTCAGTGTTATCAATGAGTTTGAGATAATCACATATATTTAATTTGCTTATCAATGGCAATAAAAGTTTATTTGTATCTGAAGCACTTTCATTTGATAGAATGTTACTTCTTTCAGCAAATGACAAACGAGATAATCACATATATTTAATTTGCTTATCAATGGCAATAAAAATTTATTTGTATCTGAAGCACTTTAATTTGATAGAATGTTACTTCTTCAGCAAATGACAAATGTGATTGCAGTAACGTTGCAAAATAATAATATTATATTATTATTATAATTATATCATAATGGAAAGATTTTCATTTTGGACAAATTAAATCAATATATGAAAATACACAAAAGATGTTAATTAATACTTATTTATGAAAATAAAGGAACTTTAAAAATTATCAATAATTTTGTCAAACGGTGCAAAATATAATTGATTCAATGTCTCTCAAAAATAATAATAAAAACTATTTATCTGATGAATTATATTTTGAGCAGATTTTAGGAAAATGTCTTTCAAAAATAATAATAAAAACTATTTATCTGATGAATTATATTTTGAGCAGATTTTAGGAATATTTTTAAGTGAGCTGAACATTTTAAAATTCTCTGCATATTTTTCATTGAAAAATCAAAATCTGTGAAGTTTTTTGAATGATTTACTTTAAAATGTTTTAAACTAATTATTACGATTGGCTATATCTTCATCAATTATCAATAATAACAGTAGTTCGATAACATTCCTGGTAAGAACAGAATTAATGATTCATTTGTTGAATATCACATCATTTTAAAAAATACTCATTTGTTATTCTACAAATTCCATTTATAGTATATAACTCATTTCCTATGGCTAAGATCTTCCAGTCTTATATTTACATTAAAAATGAGTTTCATCTACTTCAGTCATAAATCCAAGATCAACTAATAACCTTCTACTATTCATTTAAACTTTTTCGATATTTTCTGGCAATATTCATATATATAGTAAGTGTGCTTAATTCAAATTAAAAAAATATTCACCCACTGTTAATTTATTTGAGTACTCAGAAAATATTTTCAGAATATTAATAAGAATACATTGGATTCTTCAAAAGTAGTGTTAATTAATTTAAATAGAAATTTTTTTCTCACATGTTCTAAGTGATAAAATAAAATCAGTTCATTTAATAATGAATAAAGAGCACTAATGACAGTAGTGACTTTAACAAACTAATTTATTTCAGAATAACAGAGTACTTTCGATACAACAGCTAGACCATCATCATTATATACGCTGATGATGGTCTAACTGTTAGACCGAAAGTATTCCGTTATTTTGAAATAAATTAGTTTATTAAAGTCACTACTACCATTAGTGCTCTTTATTCGCATATGTTCTAAGAGATAAAATAAAATCAGTTCATTTAATAATGAATAAAGAGCACGAATGGCAGAAGTGACTTTAACAAACTAATTTATTTCAGAATAACAGAGTACTTTCGGTACAACAGCTAGACCATCATCATTATATACGCTGATGATGGTCTAGCTGTTAGACCGAAAGTATTCTGTTATTTTGAAATAAATTAGTTTATTAAAGTCACTACTACCATTAGTGCTCTTTATTCGTTATTGTATTTGTGTTACAGGCAGTTGATATTTTGTTTTATCTGATCAATTCATTTACATTCAATTTTTCCAAAAAAATTTTTCTTTTTGTGGATCTTTTAAAAATTAGATGTTGAAGGCTAGGTGTAAAAGCCCAGCAATAATAGTAAATCTAAACAATTATTCTTCATTTATTAGTCTTTTCATGATTTCATTTTGCCTGAACATGGGGCCAGATTGGTGCAATCGATCCAATTGGCTTAGATCTGGCACTGAGCAGAAGTATTTTATACTTTGCCTAAATAGCATTTGTCATTCTATATAATACCTAGGTATTACATACAATGCCTAGGAAAAGTATATATAATAATCATTTCATACTTTGCCTAAAAACGCCAGGCATTCTATACAATGCCTGCTCTTCATACATTGCCGGTAACATATCTGTAGATTAATTATTTTTAATCTATATATTTCTGATCCTATTTTACTGAAATGCCAATAAATTAATATATTCATACATAAATATGAATAGTCATACATATCTGTGTATTTTAATAATGAAATCAAGAAGAAATATGAATAAAATAAAGTGGATCTCGCAATTGCCTAAGGATATGTTACTAATTCAAACAGGATGTAATGTATTAGCTTTACATATTTTTGATCCCTATTATATATTATCCAATATTTAAATATATGTGAAAATATTAATTAATTAATCAGCATATATCGTAAATGGGGTTACTTGGTCCCAAATCAAGAAAAAGTTTTAAATGAATCCCATATCTACAATCAATGGATAGTACAACATGATTCACAATTTATTTATCAGTTGGCGCTACTAGCTATTGCATGACAAGTTTAGACTTGTTTCTATCTACCTGCTTTGTTATAATTGAGGTTTTGTTGTTGTATGGTAAACAAAGAAGTTTTTGTCACCTAATAACTTCCACTCTCACTTCTTTGAAAACTCCTGTTCACTACTAGCTATTGCATGACAAGTTTAGACTTGTTTCTATCTACCCACTTTGTTATAATTGAGGTTTTGTTGTTGTATGGGAAACAAAGAAGTTTTTGTCACCTAATAACTTCCACTCTCACTTCTTTGAAAACTCCTGTTACATGCAAGGTAAGGTGAAATTTGTATTTTGTATACAGTCCTTAAGAAAATAACAATAGTGTTAGCTAGGTAGAGAACTGCTAGAAACAGTAAAATTAATATGTTATGAATAGTGTGCTCATAATCTAGAAATGGGGTTATTTGGACCCAGTCCCAAAGTTGATCCCCAGTAACTCCTAGCCATATGATTTAGTTATATTTTAAAATTTCAGTGTAATATGAATAGTGTGCTCAAAATCTAGAAATGGGGTTATTTGGACCCAGTCCCGAAGTTGATCCCCAGTAACTCCTAGCCATATGATTTAGTTATATTTTAAAATTTCAGTGTAACCAAAAGTACAAGCGGCTTCCTGGGTGTAGAACGTATGCAGATTTTACAGTTGAAAAATTAGAAGACTGTTCAAAAGAAGGTTGCTTTCAGTTCAAGTGTAAAGTAGCTAATTCATACATTTTCATGACCTATTAAGCTTAGTTAAAAAGATATAAAGGGTTTTAAAATATTTCATTCAAGTTTTATTTCTAGATCCTAGGTCCTACTTAAGCCCAGTTCCCATTATCATTGCTTATTTCATTGAAAATATTGCATGGGTCCAAGTAACACCACCCAGGGGATTACTTGAACCCAGTTTTCAATAACTTATTATATCACACAAAATTAAACTTTTGGTTCAATAAACACTTTTAAAGTCCAAGAAAAATGTCTCAAAAGTAATATAAATCACCAATATTTTGTTTGGATATATCTGAATTTAATCCATTTTTTAAAACACTAATTTTTGTAGTGGTTGTAAAACTTTCTATGCTGGTTTTTCATATTAATTTATATTATTATTATTTTTTAATAATTTCTTAGTGATTTCTTCCTCAGTTCTTTAACTGTCCTTCTGTTCTTTTATTTTTTTCTTTCATGGATGCCATGTTTTTGGAAGCCTGTTTAAACCAAGTTAATAGACTTTTAGGCTTTCTCCACGTGAATAGGAGTTCACTTTTTGAATAATAAAAAATTATATGTCCTGGCATCGGGATTTTATAGATGCTTAGGTGAGGCATGGCCAAAAAAGGTTGGAAACCACTGCTATAGATATATTTGCTAAAACCAAAACCAAAAAACTTTTTAATTATTAATTTTTTAAATTTAAATTTGAATGGGTTTATTTTTATAATTATTTAATACAAATACAGGTAGGCCTCGATTAGTGCGAGTTCGAATAATGCGTTTTCGATTAGTGCGACTTATAAAATTGATACCGTTTTTCAGTTAGTGCGAGCAAATATTCGATTAATGCGAGTTGTAAGCATAGACCCACAGATTAGGTTACACAGATATCCGACTCTCATAGACCGCTATGGTAGCACGAATTCGATGCTCGCGCCCTCACCGGCAAGAGCCATAAGTTAGGCTGTTCCATATTTAGTTTTCACTCCCCGAAAGTGCTTTCTTGTTTGGTTCATACTCCCCGTAAAAATAAATAAATCTCTGAATTAATTATACATAGGTTTACATTTTAATATTTAGATAATATACAATAAATTTGCATATTATTTATCAAAATGTGTTTAATCATTAATTTATTTATTAAAAGAGATATTAACAAAAATATTTATTTTCTTGCATTTACAAATTCCTTCTTGTACATTTTTTCTTTAATCTGTATATTTGTTTTTTTATTGTAGCAAAAATATTAATTTTAGAGAATAAGATACA
>AYEL01072747.1:0-21532 GCA_000484575.1 Olivierus martensii
GTTCATACTGCAAATAGCACTTATGAATGGTTTTTAACAAATGGTGTTCCAATTAGTGAATGGCCTTCAAAATCGCCTGATTTTAATCCAATGGAGAATCTGTGGGGGATATTAGCGAGACAAATTTATATCAATGGCCAACAATATGAAATAATTAATCAATTAAAGGATGCCATTATCAAAAAATGGGAAGAAATTCCCCTTAACGTGCTGCAAAATTTAATTAAATCTATGCCTGAGAGAATTTATCAGGTAATAACCAAAAAAGGTAGTTTTATTGGCGGGTAAATTGAATATATTTATGTTTATTGAGAAATATCAGTTATGGCTTTATGTTTATGGGACAGTCTTTAACTATTTTAATTTGAATATAATTTCTTAATTTATTTTTGTTACCAGAAAAAAACAAAACTTCTGTTCTTGTATGATTATTTTAAATGATACAATACA
Source organism: Olivierus martensii (assembly GCA_000484575.1). Classification (NCBI taxonomy): domain Eukaryota; kingdom Metazoa; phylum Arthropoda; class Arachnida; order Scorpiones; family Buthidae; genus Olivierus; species Olivierus martensii. The sequence goes on from AYEL01072747.1 coordinate 451, forward strand.
ATAAAAGTAAATATAAATCAAAAAGTTTTATATTCTTTATTTTTCGTGTAAAAATGTTGTTGGCTTTATATTTTTGGGACGCACCTTAAATTGTAAAATTATCAAAAAATTTCAATGAAAATAAAGCGAGATTTCCCTATTTTAATATTTGCTAATTAATTAGGTTTAATTTGTAAACAATAGCGGCCTAATAACATTGAATCTCCCTAAAGGGACTGGGACTTTAATAAAAATTCGAGTTATCGAGAGTTGATTGTATTTACATTTTTGTATCCTACTCATTATCTACAGGGGGCGAAATGCGAGGGGCCACTTTTCTGTAAACCCATGGAAATACTTCGACTTTCCATTCTGGGTTCGATTTTCGGATCCCCCTTGGAAATTTTTTTCGTGGGATATAGGCGCAGCCTATGGAATTCTGTCCTCCACAATCTGGTTGACCCCTTTCAAGTAGTGGGCAGTCTGTGGTAGGGCTTGTTTCAGCCTGACACTTAGTACACTACTAAGTGGAATGTAGTGGCGGCCGGATAGCCGAGTGGTAACGCTGTAGCGTGCCACGCAGGAGGATCCGGGTTCGCATCCCGGGTCTGGTCCCGGATTTTTTCGGGGTACTGGGCATGGCCCGGTGATCCCCGTCCTTCACCATCCCGCCTCCACGGGTGTGGATGCATCCCGTGGTTGGAACTGACCCCGCCCCCTTAGTAATCTCTCTGATTGGAAAGGGGGCATAAAATATGCAAACCTTAGTAATCTCCCTGATTGGAAAGGGGGCGTAAAATATGCAAAAAGAACCTCATAATCCAAGATACCTTGTATTCCGTAAAAATGAAAATAAAAGTGGAATACGTCGCCATCTGTTGACAAAAAAATAATGACTAATTCAGATCTATGTTATATAGACTGCTCACAGTTGAAGAGGATAGGATCGAATTGTATTTGGATTCCTTAAAGTTTTCAAGAGGATGAACTTAGAATCGCACATGAGTCCGTGTGCGAAGTGTTTCCACAGTCAATAAATCTGATAATCCCTGAAGGTAAAAACTTATCTTCATCTTACTAATTGGAAACGGCGAGTTTTGAGTCTCTTCAATCTGAAATCCTTTATATTATAATAAAAACATATTGATGTTTTTATTGGTAATTTATATATGTACTAAAATGACGACAGATTTTTTTGTCAACAGATGACGCTACACACCATTCTGGAAGAATACTGTGGCGGGGCAAAACAAGCCCTTTTAAAGACTGCCTACCCCTGCGGAGAGGTCAGCCGGATTGTGGAGGACGGGGATCGACGGGCCACACGGACTCCATGATAAATATTTTCAAGGAGTGGGACCCGGGTCCTCCGGATTGAAAGCCGAAGCGTTTCCACGCAGTCAATCCTGCCGACTGCATTGAACATTAAGTGACTTTGGCTGGATAGCCACGTGGTAAAGCGCTAGCTCATCTCCAGAAACATCCAAATCTCTCATCTCCAAAAAATTTTTTCGGTGGAATCGGCGCTCTAAATTCCATTATTCACCTGGTGACCTCATCACGAGTGTGGGCAGCTCGTAATGACTAGAATGCTCCACCACTTAATAACTTCTGATTGGAAAGCGGCGTAAAACAAAAGATTATTGATGAAGGGGTTATTATAGGTTCTGTTGCTAATAAAGGCGCTACTATCAAATCTATTGGTTACTAAGCGAAAAATATTCTAAATAGATCGCTATGAAAATTACAATAAACATAAGTTTTTGTAATTTCTATAAATCTATTTTGTCGGCCGGATAAGCCGCTAAAAAATGCTTCGGCTTTCTGCTATAGGACCAGGAATCGAACCTGGATCTTACCTCTTGGATAATTTATACAGAACATAGGCACTACTCATTAATCCCTGTCTTCAGTGTGATTTTGCCTCCTCTACAGGTATGTAAAACGAATTCAGAGAGCGACGCTAGATCCGGTCCTCTGAATAAATTTTTCAAGAGGTCTGGCCCGGAATTGAACCCGATTGTGGATGGAATGTCGAAGCTTTTTCGTATAGACAAACTGGCTAACATGATATTTAAATGTTTCCATCATTTTATGAAAAATTTCAAAACGACAAAAATTAGCCTAGTAATATAATTTTATATATAGTAACTTTGAAAATAATAATAATAATAAATTTTTATCATATAGGGCCTATACACTTATTTAAAAACTTACATAAATATCATTGCACACATTCTTGGAAATTGATCTACTACAGAAATACCTCACATTGTCTAGTTCCAAATAGTCCGGCACTATGGTCCGGATTGTAATTGTTAATAAAAATTTTTTATTTACTTTATTTTTTTAGACTAAATACGAAATGTAAGTGCGCTTGCTACTTATTACCTATATATGACTCGAATAGACACTATTTGACGAGCTGAAATAAGCAGGCAGCTGCTTCATGTTGCCAAATTTATCTTAACGTTTGTTATAGTGCCTACCTCTCAAGTGCATACGTTAATTACTCCATCATTTGCATAATTTTTAAATTATAATTCTACATTTGATTGTTTTGTGACTTAAAATGTTTTATTAACAATCATGAGTGCTAAAAGAAAATGTGAGTCTGGTTCAACGCCAAATTGTAACTGTGTGTCTTGCCATAATTCAGATCTGCTTTGAACTTCTGAAATCAAAAGTTCTGAATTAATGCTGCTGGAATTCATTATTATGTCCCACAAGAACAGACTTGTCGCCTCTGTTTGTCGCTCAAAATTAGACTCGTTTGAATACTGAGCTAGTTGTTTAAGCGCTTAGCGATTGGTCGCAATCGCATTACGTTAGTGGGACCAATTCGACGAAAACCGGTATGTGTGAAATTGACTTTTATTGCCAGCTACAAAAAACTCGCTATGTCGCTTACCAGCTTGGCCGTTTCCTTACGCAAAGCGCCGTTCTGCATGTGGAATGTCGCCGAGCGGCCGACTTGGAGAAAGCGAATGCGTTCACCTGCCGGGCAAGCCCTCTTTATCTATTCGTCTTTATGGGCTCGGACCCACTTTCTACCCCCTTCTACTGTCTATTATAAATTTTTTATAAAGATTTTAATGTTTAATGCGTAAAGAAATAATTATTAATGTAATATAAAAGGTTTTAATGTTTAATGCGTATGAAATAATTATTAATGTAAGAATTTACCCATTAAAAAAAACATATGAGCAAATCGAAAATTTCTTGGAACCAATTAAAATTTTTCCCATAGATTACGTACCTCGAACAATCCGGTTTCAATTAGTTCGGTAGGAAAGAGGAACCAATTAACCAGACTATGCGAGGTATTGCTGTATTACATATGATATGATTTATATGACGGATCTGTCAATTCCTCCATAGATGTTGGCGGCCTATGGTAGTATCCTGAAAATATGATTGTCTTATAAATGAAATTAATTTTAAAAGTAGAAAATTAAATCCGTGATTAAATCTTAAAAATTTATATGATGAATCCGAGCCCGGTTGTTGAATTTATCCTCTACAATTCGGCATATTGTTTCATAGGAGTGGACAGCTTATGGATAGGCTTGTAATGGCCTCACCATTTAGTAATTGGTGAGATGGGAAGTGATTATTTATTTAAAAAATGAATTATTTTCAAATTCGATACAGATGGCGAATATGTTCATAGCTAGCTTTTAATGATGTTTAAATATTTTTTTCTCTCCAAAATATATTAATCAAGCGAAAAGTATTTCACATAATATTCTTTACTGATTTTTTTACATTTAGACGTGGTTATTCTTCGTTTATCTGACATCTTCATTACGATACTGCCATCTGGAGAGAATCACGGTGAACAAATAACTGTAATAAAATAAAATAAAAAAACAGATTTCATCATTTATAATCTGTAGACTTTAAACTTTTGAAATTATTTTTATCGGATGATTATTATTGTGTAGGAATGCGTAATTTGAAAAACAAAAATATTTTTAAAGATCGGGAAGATCTATCTGCTATTAGTTTTTTAGCTATGTTTTTAGTATTCATTCGTTAAAATTCTAATAGATTTTAAAAAGATTTATTGAAAATATATTTTATTAATTTAATAAAAATATTTAATAATAACGAAATAACATATTGAAACCAGTAACAAAAATAACTTGTTTTTGTTGTTGTATATATAAAAAAGGATTTAATCTCTATGCTATTAAAATTAAAGTTATAAAATACTGTATAAGCTGAATACATATATATATACAGTATTAATAAGCATTCAGTAAACATTTTACCTTAATTTTTGTTCATTAAAACTTGACATACAAAAGATTGGTGACGTCATAGTTTTTCCTGCTTTTCGGTGTTGTTTTAATTTCAGCAATTTAATTTTTAATCAAAAGAAAAATTAAACTAATAAAATAGATTCGTTTATGCTTATATATTGTTGTTTTGCTAACTTAGTTAACGATACATTTTTGCTATCGATGTAGACGTACTTGATTGATATCATAAAAATACGCATTCTCGAAAAGAAAAATAATACATTACAACATATCATAATTTTTATTTAATAGAATGTTGATTAATGTATTGCATATATTTTTTAATTTTCCCTTATGTTATAGATTATTAAAAATAAAATATTTTAAATTTAAATAAGTATTTAAGAATTTTTTTAGATAAACATGTCGATTAAAGAAATTATTAAAAAAAATTGTATTAAGATAAAATAATTAACATTTATTCTCTAAATAGAAAATGATCTTGGTGATTGTGTCAAATGATGTTTAAACTAAATTACACAGTTTAAAATCGCCATTAATGTATAAATTACAAGTAAAGACAAGAACTAGAGTGAACCGAGTACGAAACTTCACATACCACTTCTATAGAGTGGATTGAACTGCTGATATTTAAACCAATCAACGCCGAGTATTCTAACCAACCATCAACTCGGAAACGTACTACTTTACCCAATGGTAGTAGAGATAAGAATATCCAATCGGATAAAGTTTATAATTTAACTGGACCAATCTGCGTAGACTTATAACTGACGTCACGTTATCCGTAAAGTCAGAGAAGCGACGTTTGTTTGGAAAGTTCTTTAGCTTCTGTTTGTTGTGATCTGGTAAGTTTGATTCTGTGAATGAATTTATTAATTACAATCATATTTATAATTATCATAATCGGTATTCGTCATTTTAATAAGTGAAATTTAAGTCGTAAACTAATGATTTTGATATAAATTAATAATGTCATTGTCTTTCTGGCTGGTCTTGATAATGACGGCCATTTTTTTTAATTTTTTGAAGCGTAAAAAAAATTAAAATTTAAGATATTAGATATTGAAATATTTTCGATTAGTTTTTAAACAATAGATTGAAAAATTTTAGGGTAAACTGTATTAAATGTATAAGTCGATGGACTTCCATTTTCCCGCTATTTGTTTGGCAGCATTTCAATTCAATACTTCCTTTCTACTTTCAACCATCTGATTGCACGTGAGTCATTGCCTCGTGAGCATGGTTCTTTTCGTTTTGATCTACACGTGTTCGTTTTGGTTGACACGTGGCCGCTATATTTACAAATTCGAAAATAAAAACTTGTTTGGTTTTTATAAGTCATCGTCATTTCATAAAACTGTGATTAATGCTCCAAATTTTAAATTTTCTTTACTAATCTATGAAATTAATAATTTTTAGAAATCACTTTTGAATGTTTTATCATCATTTCAGAAATGTCAAGAAAATTATTAAAATTTAGAACTTTCCAAATAGATCATAGGTTTCATATTGTCAGTTGCTTTTTGGGTATACCGCTTTTTGTTTTAAAAATGCAAATGCTTTTTTCATACTTTTAATTTCAGTTTATTATGAAAAATTAAATTTTCTTATAATAATAATCAGATGTTTTGGGAAAGAATGCAGCAAGAGATCAGGTTACAATTCAAATGTATTTAATTATCAAAAAGTAAAAACAGTTTTCAGATAATTACTAAGCTCACATCAGTTAGCATTACTCTTCATAAACATAAAAGAATATAGAATATTTTAAACTCTACATTTTCAAATACAAAATCTCATATGTGTTCTATAAATTTAAAAGCATTAGTCACTATATTACACTTTGCATGTGAGAATATAGAAATTATAAAAATATTACCAGTATTATTATTTTAAATTAACTTAAAGTATAGCAGAGATTGCTTGTTTATCACAAATTCAAGCATTTTCTTTTTTACTTTATTACTAGTAATTGTCATTCTATATTATAGTTTAATATTATAATAGTTAGCCATCTTTAATAAACAACTATATAGCTAAAGAATTGTTAATCTCTAAAATAATCTGTATTCTTTTGCCAATTAAAATAGTGAGCCAAAGAATACAAATAGTTTTATATTGATCACAGATATTGATTTTAAATCTATGCCTGTGGACCTATTGATTTTGAATCTACTGCCTTCTATGAATCTGCTGCTTTGTCAATGTTTTGCATCAAATAGCCAATAGAAATGCTTAATAATACTGTCTTTCTTATATTCATCTTGATTCTGTCCTGGTGGAAGTTCATGATCCTATTGTTGTATTTCTCTGTTTAACTCTTCCATGTTTAATAACAATAAGCATATATTAGTATTTTTTTTTCTATTGTACAATACAATTTAATAAATTAATCATAATTAATAAATTTTGTCATATAATTGACAAAATTGGTTTTATAATTATATGACAAAATTTATATTAATAAAATTGTATTACTTAAATTCATGGTTCATTTTCAGTTTTGTTAATACAGATAGTTTCTTATCTTATTATGGGGTTTGATCTAACCATTTCAACTTTGATCCCTGTTGTCATAAGTTGGAACTTTTAATAAGTAATAAAATTGTATTACTTAAATTCATGGTTCATTTTCAATTTTGTTAATACAGATAGTTTCTTATTATGGGGTTTGATCTAACCATTTCAACTTTGATCCCTGTTGTCATAAGTTGGAATGGTCGGAAGTCAAAAATGCCCAAAATTTATGGATTTCTCACATCTAATATTTATTAAGACACGATACATTATCTTAATAAACATAAAGAATGCAAAATGCGAGAATTACACAAAAAAGGATGCTTTCTATATTTATCATTGGGTCAGGGATTCTAATCCATTGAATTGCATTGACAAATCACAATTAATGGATTTCATCACTGTTATAAATTGAGGACTACATATATTTTGTAGAATTACTAATTAACAATATAATTCAAATAATTTTGACAGTTTAAATTAAAAATGCATTGAATATTATTATTATAATTTATATTAAAGATTATTAATCTTTTCTACATATAATAAAACATTGATATAACAAAAGTTAAGGAATTTGTTAGATGATAGTGTTAAACTCTATTTTTTTTATTTTTTTAGAATAAAATATTGACAAATTTAAAACAAAATTGATGAATGTATATTTATTATAACAGTTTTATTAGGAAAAAAAATTGATTTGTAAACATTTAAAAAATGCTTTTATTTATTCACATCAAAAAAATTCTTTTGTCAGACTTAATTAATAAAACTGTTTTAATATTAAAGAAAAATTAAATTTATTGCCTTCTCTTACTAATAATTGATTTGTAAACATTTAAAAAATGATTTTATTTATTCACATCAAAAAAATTCTTTTGTCAGACTTAAAAGATATTAATAAAACTGTTTTAATATTAAAGAAAAATTAAATTTATTGCCTTCTCTTACTAATTTTAGTTTATTATAAAAGTAATAACTAAAGTAAATGTTTGCATAAACATTGTGATAACTAACAACCTTTGCCAAATTTTATGGATAAATAAAACAGCTGGTTCAATTGCATATTGAATTGATGTACAATATGATGCATATTTTAAAATAAAAAGCAGAAATCTGCACATTCATTTTGTAGATTTTTTTAAAGGTAAACAATAAAAGCATATTTTCTGATTGTCATTTTCTATTGTCAAGTGGGCATCAAACATCTGAAATCAGTTATCAAACTACCATAATGTGTACTTAGTTATTATTTGATTAATCCCTAATTAATTATTTGATATATATTAATTTCAAAAAAATCAAATACATTCAAACTCTAGAGAAATAAGTTTTTAAAAACATTTTTGGCTTTAAAGATTAGACTGTATAGTGGTGCCTCGCAATTCGACATTTGACTTTCGCGGGTTTGCGCATGTGCATGCATGGAATCATGTGATGTCATTTGCTATTTGTCAGTTCTTTTTGGGCTACTTTGCTGTCTTGCCCGTGTTGTATGTGTTAATTTTCAATTCTACATTTTTCAGAAAGTAAAAGCCATGTTGTTTGTGTTAATTTTCAATTCTATATTTTTCAGAAAGTAAATGTGTTGTTTCTGTTAATTTTCAATTCTACATCTTTCAGAAAGTAAATGTATTGTTTGTGTTAATTTTCAATTCTACATTTTTCAGAAAGTAAAAAGTTGTTTGTATTAATTTTCAATTCTACATTTTTCAGAAAGTAAAAAAATTTGTAATTATTATTTTTTTGAGTGAAATGTAAGGATGGGTTCTAAGAGAACAAGGAATAATTCCGAAAAAAACAACACTTGACTGAGCAAAGAAATGATGAAAAAAATTGTAGATAAAGTGCAGGAAGGTAGAACAATTAAAATGTAACTCGAATATGGCGTTCCTAAGACAACTGTGGCAACGTTTTGCAACAGAGTGAGAAGATTATGGGTGCTAGGGTGTCTGCTGGAAGACTTTATTCCAATATCCAAGGGCTAATAAATTGTGTATTGTGTATAAAATAGTGTATTTTGTAATTTAGTGTGTTATACAATAGTAAAATAAAGTAAATAATATAGTGTATCTCTCTCACCTTACCCGTAAGTTAGCCTATATTATTTACTTTATTATGTCTCTCTCACCTCAGCCATTAGGGGAAGTATATTTTGTAATTTAGTGTATTATACAATAGTAAAACACATATAATAAATATTTTGTAATTCAGTGTGTTATACAATAGTAAAACACATATAATAAAATAAATAATAAAGTGCATTTCTCTCACCTCACCCACTAGGGGAGTGGGATGGCGACCATTAACGAATTAATCTATTTTACATAGTCTTATATGGGAAATATTGTCCCACATTTCGACAGTTTCTCAATTCGACATTACTTTGGTGACGGATTAGTGTCGAATTGCAAGGCACCACTGTATTTGATTTATTGTTATTTGTTCAGATTATAATATGAATATTGCTTATCTCTTATTACATTTATTGTAGGGGAGTATCATGAAAATCAAAATCATGCTTTCATAGTAGTTTTCTTTAAAGAATTCTTTGTATTGCTGAGTTGGATATTTTATGTACAGTAGAGTCTCCCTAATCCGACACATATGGTTCTGGGGTTTGTTGGATTATTGTATGTTCAATGAAAAAAATGGAATTACACAAACGAATATGCTCATTTTAGGACTTTCATGTCACTACTATTGCTGTTCAAATCTCACAAACCCTCAATTTTATTCCTTTTTTACATATTATAAATGGTGGCTCATCCAATACCATAAAATGAAATCAAATCACTAAGACTTTCATGTCACTACTATTGCTGTTCAAATCTCACAAACCGTCAATTTTATCCCTTTTTTACATATTATAAATGGTGGCTCATCCAATACCATAAAATGAAATCAAATCACTAAACTTTTCTCCCAAATTTTTTAATTATTTGTGTCTTTTTGACCATAGTCAATGCCTTGTGTTTTCATTTTTTCACTTTTTCTGATTTGTGACATTAGGTAATTATAAATAACAAACATTGATACAGTAAAACACTATTTTATAATAAACAGTGTACTGCTTTTTCTGATTTGTGACATTAGATAATTATAAATAACAAACATTGATACAGTAAAACACTATTTTATAATAAACAGTGTACTGAACTTAAACGACTATAATTCCTGCACAACAAACAAATAGCAATTGACAATTTGTCATTTTCTCACATCAATTTATGTCATTTTCTCTCACTCACACACACACACACACACACAAACACACACACAAACACACACACAAACACACACACAAGTCTACTGAACTTAAAAATTAATCCGACTATAATTCCTGCACAACAAACGAATAGTAATTGACAATTTATGTCATTTTCTCACACACGCACACACGCACGCGCGCACACACACACACACGCACGCGCGCGCGCACACACACACACACACACACACACACACACACACAACAAACACACACACACACAAACACAAACACACAAACAAACAAACAAACAAAGTTGTGACATGAAAATTTCATGTGGGCAGTGCAACAGTTTGCAGAGTGTCGGACTACAGAGACTCAACTTTATATATTTACTGGAAACTGATAAACTGTGCCATTAAATAATAGAGCATTTTGCTATATGGAATTCATTAGAGATATTGCTATAGTTTTTATAAAATTTAGTTGTGTTTATCTATATGTATATGAACTTTAATTATTAGGTCCATTATTCAATAAATATTACTCTATATCTATGCAAAATATTTTACTATTTTTTATGAATCATTAATAATATAAATTTTGAAACTGATAACACTAAAAACATTTTAAAAAAATTATTTGTTTACAGAATTATAGGAAAGATTGATATTTTAGTAAAAAATTTATTAATAAATATATATTACAGACTGTCTTATTAGTTACATAATATTTCTTAGTTTTTTCATAAGTGAAAAAGCTAATAACTTAAATTTACTCTTATAGTAATAAATTTCATATATTGTATTATACAATATATGTTATTGATTGGGCCAATTAATAATATCTTATATATGGATCTCTGAAATATTCTTAAAATAAGTATTTTTCATGAAAATTCCATTCTGAAATACTGGTCAACCATATTAAATGCTATTTAATTTTATGGAATATTTTTTGTTAGATTATAATAATTTTAATTTTTGAAAATGTTCTGTATATGCAAAGGTTCATAACTCAGATATACTAACTAGAGGACCACCTGTATTATGGGAAATGAATAATAAATTATTTTTTATTAATAAAATATTTAAATTAAAATTTTTTTTATTAAATACATTTTTATTTTGTCACTTTGGTCAATGATTGCTTAGAATTATTATAAAATATTTTCTAATTAAAGTTCAATAAACAATAATGAAAAAAACAAAAATTTTTCCAAACCTTGTCGTGAAATTTAAAATAGAAAACATTATAGGATTGATATTTCAGTAGAACATGTTAAAATAATAATTTTCTTACTTTCAAAGTATTTAGATTTTTAAAATATGATGGTTAATTTTCTTATATTTATAATTTGGTTTCAAATTGCATTATAGGTACAAATACTCTAATAATTTTAAATCCGTTTATACAGTTAAACCTTTTACACAATTAAAATATATTGTATATTTATTTTTAAAAATTCGGTATTAAAGTTTAAAAAGTTTTCTTAAGTGTTTAATCATTTTCGTAAATATATATTACATAAAGAAGTTGAAAATATTTTAATGATTTATGATGATTAAAAATTCATAAATTTTGTACAAAACTGCCAAATCTCTTCTAATAAATGAATTCATCTTCAAAAATTGATTGTTTTTATTATTATTATTATTATTATTTACCTGAAACATTAACAAAAAATTTGTTTATGAGATTATTTAAATTTTAAATCAAAATTATATAAAAATTCAGTTTTCATGATTAGTAAATTATCAAGGCACTATATAGTATGTATTTAACACATTGCTGTCTGGACCCATGTGGCATGCCAGTTGTTAAAAATTTCTGTTACTGCCAGTACCATACAGCTTTGTTTAAAATTATTATTGAGTTTTTCTGTGCAATTTTCAGATTGGTCTATCCTTTTATGTGGCATTGCCATTGTTTGTTATAATTTAAAGCAAGTTTTACATTCTAATATAAAAAAACTTGATTTTTTATAATTTTTTTTTCTAGACAATAGTAAAAAATAAAATATTTAAAAATGTGTGAAAACTAGTATCTTTCAATTTAATTTGCATTTAATGAATGTTAGTTTATTATATAGGATTTATTACATTTCTAGTAAAATATGATTGGTTATAATAAAATATTTAAAAAAAAATTAGGGAATTCACTTTTTGCTCTTACAGTACAGAGTAACTGCAGATATCTGCTTTTTCTATAATTAATTTCAAAGTATAAGATTAATTCTGTACCATTTTATGAAATAAATTTTTATTTTTTAGGGGGGAAATCTTATCTTTAACCAAAAGTAGCCAGATTAGTTTGTTAAACAACAAACAAATCAATAACATCATGAAATACTACTCCGTTGCAATGAACTAAATGCTTTAATTTTGAATATTAAATTTTGACTCTATTTCTGGAAGTGGTTTAAGATTGAGTAAAACCAAAAACGCTTGAGTTTAATAACTTTGCTGCTGAATGTGCTAAATTTTGAGTTATTTACTAGATATAGTTTTATTTTTAATGTGAAATCTGAATTTCAGTAGTTTAATGAAATAATACATCTCAATACTCAACATCTGCCATTAATTTTAAATGCAATAATCACTTGATCATTTTAATCCAACAATATCAGCCAGCATTTTATCACATGACATTTATACAATGACATGGTCATTGTAATCCAATGAAATTGCTGAAATATGTTGTTCTTCCATCTTAAGCTTTTATATATACTGTAAAAGTAATTTATATAAATTATACTGTTCCCTGGGGACTTATATTAACCTCTTGAGTGCTGCCGATGTTTCGAAATTATGTCTAATTAATATACAAAAAATAAAATTAAAATTACAAAATCTTGCTTAATTTTCATTGAAATTTTCAAAATTTATAGCTTTTTTTTTCTTTCTAACAATATAAGCATTTTTTTTTTTAATTTTATTTATTTTTTGCAACTTTACATTTACGAGATCGATGAAAACTTGATTTTTTATATGAAATTTTAGCCATCCAACAAAATAAATGATATTTTTATATAGTGACAAGTCCTCTGAACAAAATAAGCCATGAAATGAAAAAATTCAACTGAAATTTTCAGAAATTATAAAACCACAGTTTCATAACTTTTGTTGAAGTTGTGTGTAATTATTAAAAAAAGTTACATGAATTCTTTGAAATATTGTCAATTTTATTAATATTTCATATTTCATAAGTTGCTCTTGTTTCATTTACACAATTTTTAGCAGTACTTTTTTTATTTACACAAAATCCTAATATATACAAAAATAGTCATTTCATACATAATCAGTTATAATAAATTTTCTTTTTCTCTCATTCTCGCATACAGTTTATTGTTGCTCAGCACCCAATGCCACTTACCTATATCCAAAGTAGGTTTGGGAGCAATTTCCCAAGAAGCAAGTGGCTTATAGCAGCCAATAAAAGTGCCACATCCCTTTAAATGGACTGAGGGTGTTTGTTTCATTTTTTGCGATTTTCTCCTAAATTTTGATGAAATTAAAACAAAAATTGAATGATTAAGATTAATTCTGTTAAAATAAACTAAAATATATCAATATTTTTCTATTATCTACAATTTTTTTTATTAGTATTTTATAGCTCATTTTATGAAAAATTGATTTTTTCTTATAAACTTTGAAAATATTATTTATTGGATCCCATAATTGGAATAATTTTGATAGATTATAAAATCAACAGGATGGGATTAAAAAATCTAAATTCCAAATAGTGCCATCTTATGTTTTTCTTTATTAATTACAAAATGGTGCTGACATTAGTATAAGTTATTTCTAATTGTTAAAATTTCATTAAAATATCAAGGAATTAATTTGACAATTTAGATACTGTTTATTTGCAGATTGAAGAAAGGAAATATTTTTGAATATCAACAATAAAAAACATTACAAATAAAATAAGGTTTGAATATCCATTGGGAAAATGTTAAAATATAAATATTGTGTTTTATATTATCTTGAATTTTTTAGAATTGGAGCTACGTTTAATGGACTAAGAAAAGTGGGTGTTCATTAACCCCCCAAGTGCTGCAGCTTTGTTGTAATTAAGTCTAATTAATATGCAAAAAAATTAAAATTGTGAAATCTCACTTAATTTTCATTGAAATCTTTTGAAATTTTCAGTATTTATTGGGAATTTTGTTCTCTTTCTAATAGTATAAGCGTTTTTTCCTTTCGTAATTTTTTGTTACATTTTTAAAATGGTGCTGACATTAGTATAAGTTATTTCTAATTGTTAAAATTACATTAAAATATCAAGGAATTAATTTGACAGTTTAGATACTGTTTATTTGCAGATTGAAGAAAGGAAATTTTTTTGAATAACAATAAAAAACATTACAAATAAAATAAGGTTTGAATATCCATTGGGAAAATGTTAAAATATAAATATTGTGTTTTATATTATCTTGAATTTTTTAGAATTGGAGCTACGTTTAATGGACTAAGAAAAGTGGGTGTTCATTAACCCCCCAAGTGCTGCAGCTTTGTTGTAATTAAGTCTAATTAATATGCAAAAAAATTAAAATTGTGAAATCTCACTTAATCTTCATTGAAATCTTTTGAAATTTTCAGTATTTGTTGGGGATTTTGTTCTCTTTCTAATAGTATAAGCGTTTTTTCCTTTCGTAATTTTTTGTTACATTTGAGGTTGGCAAAAACAAGATTTTTTTTTATATGTAGTTTTAGCCATCCAGTGAAATAGTTGATATATTTAGATAGCGACATGTCTTCTTAACAAAATGGGTCATGGAGAAATTTGGTCAAAAATCTCAGTGATTCTGATAAAAAAAACCATGAGTTGCATAACATTTGAAGAAGTTATACCATATAATTATTAAAAAATTTACGTGAATTTTTGAAATATTGTCTTTTTTATTAACATATCATATTAACTTGTTTTTACTTCATATTAAAAAAAACATGAGTTGCATAACATTTGAAGAAGTTATACCATATAATTGTTAAAAAATTTACATGAATTTTTGAAATATTGTCTTTTTTATTAACATATCATATTAACTTGTTCTTACTTCATTTACACAATTTTTAGCAGTACTTTTTATAAACTTTTTTATTTGTATGAAAAAATCCTAACATACAAAAATGGTCTAATTTAGTACATAAACAGCTATACTATATTCTCTGTTCCTCTAATTCAGGGATTCTCAAAGTTTTGTCTAGGTGGGTCAAATTGTAAATTCCAAAATATTTGGTGGGCCAAAAAAAGTGTTATGGGAAAAATAATATTCAAATTGATAAAAAGTTAGACACCAGGGAAACATTTATACTAATTTTATAGCATAATCGTTCTTTATTTATGACAATAATTATTTTTTATTTGAAACTGTTTAAAATAACACATTTCAAAAATAATTTAAAAAATAACTAAATAATTCAAATAAAAAAGAAAAATATAATAAATTCATCAATCTGAAGTGAATGACTTGTGCAGTTGCTTTCTTTAAATATCATCGAGTCTTGGTTCTAAGTCGGTTAAATATATTCTTAATACCGGTTTTAAATGTTCATCAGTTAATTTTGATCTCAATTTGCACTTATTAATACTCGTGATTGAGAAAGTTTTTTCGCATAAGTGCTTCCAAATGTTTGGAAACACTTATACATGTAATTTTTTAACTGAACAATTTTTAATAATTAAAAATTGTTCAGTTAAAATTATAATTATTATAATATGATAAAATTTATTTTTTTGTAAAAATGTAAATTATCTTTATGAATTCAAGATGACGGATGATCTGACATCGCAGGCTGCATTTAGCCTATGGGCCATACTTTGGGAACCCCTGCTCTAATTGGACTGCCACTAGTTGTAACTCCAGACTTATCACCACTTACAGATGTCCAAAGTAGGCTTGGCTGCAATAAAAGTGTCATGTTCCCTTAAATGGTCTGAGGGTGTTTACCTTTTGTTTTTTGCAATTTTCTCTTAAATTTCTGTGAAATAAAACAAAAAATGAAGTTATTTTTATAGAATTAACCAGTATTTTTTTATTTTAAGAACTTTATAGCTTATTTGAAGAAAAATTTGAATTTTTTTCCAAAAATTTCCAAATTATCATTTATCAGATCACATAATCAGAATGGGTTTGGTAGGTTTGATTATAAAATCAACCAGATGGAATAAAAAATTCCAAATTCTATTGAGCTGTTCAAATATAAACATTGTTTATTTACACATAATTTTAAAAAATATTTCAGCAATTGGAAAAATTTAGGGCCTACCATCAGAGAGAGATACTTTTACCAGTTACACACAAAAAACTGGTTTGCAAAAGCTGGAATAAAAAAATTAAATTCTGATTTAATAAAATCATTTTTTGTTTTGCCATCTCGACTAGTGTTGAACATTGATGTGTAAAAAACATTGGTTCCGAAAACATCAATGTTTTTTTGTACATTGTCAGTAATAACTATATTAACATATTCTTCATCTGTTTTCCAGTATTTTATCAACTGCTTTAGTTTATTAGCCAGATACTCATTAGCATACCATTTTTCCAATATAAAAACATCCAATGCTACATTGGATAGTTTATTTTCCTCATCTATGAAGTGGACAGTCAAGCTAATGTAACTCCTCTTCTGCATGTCTGTCCATTTGTTTGACTATGGATACTATATCACTATATTTAACGAAAATTAGTCTTTTGAGTTTTAATTGTTGGTGGAGAAGGAATTTTGTACGAAGATGCTATTGTCTTTACAAAATGTTGAAAAACTTTACGATCCAAATATTCAATTTTCTTATTGTCTTTATACATCATAAGTATAAGAGCTTGATTTATCTTATTTTCTGCTGATTCATTTGATTTGAACTCAATGCTCCTAAACATCTCAGAAATTTTCTTTGTTTTCCTGGGAAAGGCTGTGATGACGATGCTTTGTCAGTTCTCCAACTCCAGAAAATTTTGGGTGTTTGCTTTGACGGTAGCACCTTAATTTTCTGTTATTACAAATAGTTTTCAGTTCTTTTGAATAATATATACAAAGTTGCAGAAGTACTTTTATTTTTAGCAAAATGTTGCCACAAAGGTTTTCAGAGGCATACTTACTGAACTACAAAGGTATAAATATTTTGAAATAAATAAAAGAAACCGAAAGTGAAACGTTTTCGGTTTCCAATACTAATTAAATTACTATGATAAAGTGTCTCACGTGGCAAATATAAGCACTAAATCAATATTACCAGATGGATTATTCGATTTTCCTAATGCAAAACAAAAAAATTAAGTAAAATCATCACCAATTATAAAAATTACATTTATAAAAATATTATGTAATATTTACTTAACTCAAACATCAATTCTATTATATAAACAGAAAAAAACATCGAACATCGATAACAAAACATCGATGTTTGATGTTCAACACTAATCTTGACGTGTATACACCAAAGGTAGTGAATAAGTTGCACAGTGTGACTTTATTTTGTAAAGTATGATATATTAGAAATAATAAACTTGGTAATATATTTATCTAATATTTATAATAGCAATAAAATCACTAAAATAAACAAAATGAATGTCACAAAGACAATAGATAATAGTGATTTTAGAAATTAACTATCCTAGCATGTATTTATTTTTAAAGTTTATAAACAAAAATTCTCAATTTAATATTTAAATTTTTTTCTGTTTATTTCTGTCTTATGTATTAATTTTTTCAATTAACTATTATGTAAACTTAAAATTTATAATTTTCAGAAGATTTAAGAAATGGCTCGTACAAAAAGTTAATTGAAAAAATTAATACATATTATGTAAACTTAAAATTTATAATTTTCAGAAGATTTAAGAAATGGCTCGTACAAAACAAACTGCGAGAAAATCTACTGGTGGTAAAGCTCCTCGTAAACAGCTAGCCACTAAAGCTGCGAGAAAAAGTGCACCATCAACCGGTGGTGTGAAGAAACCTCATCGTTATCGCCCTGGTACTGTGGCCCTTCGAGAAATTCGTCGTTATCAGAAGTCTACAGAATTGTTAATAAGAAAATTACCTTTTCAACGATTGGTGAGAGAGATTGCACAGGATTTCAAAACTGATCTGAGATTTCAAAGTGCTGCAATTGGAGCCCTTCAAGTATGTATTAAAATATTAATCTTAAAGTGAAATAAATTACAAAAGAAATATAGATTAAAATTTATTGTGTAATTCTTCTATTCCACTGATGATAAATTATATTGCTTGTGTTAACTATACTAGACATATTACTGATTTAAGTTAAAATTAGACTGTTATTTTATTACAAAAAATTTTTACTATTTGAATGTTTTTTGCAGTACATAGAATGATTGATTATATATATATAATCAATCTGAGTTACATTATAATTTATTGACTAATACAAACCCATTTTTCAATATATGAATTAGAGAAATAAATATGCATTATATTTTTTCTTTAATTATAGATAATTAAAGAAAGTATGTTAATAAAATATATGTTTTTTTATTATATAAAATAATTTATATAATAAAAAACATACAACATTTTATATTAAAATTTCAGCAGATATTTTTTTATTATAAATTTAAATCAATTCCATTTGATAATTTTTGTAGAAAATTTTTTACTAAATTTTATAATAAAATACAATAAATTTAGTCTTAATATTGGCCAACAAATACCCTGATGACAGCACATCTTGCATCAAAGATTAATTCAAATATATACAATACTTACTAAATTTTAAAAGTATAAAAATGTTTAAATATGATATTATAGGTTTACATTGTTTGAACAAAATGAATATAGTGGTCAGTCTTCATTTGCAAAAAATTTTGTAAGACATTTTGATACTGATTCTTTTAGTAAGCAAAATATTAAAATCAAATTAATGAAATTGTTTGTTTTATTTAATACATACAATCTTGTCTTTGTGAAGATTAATAAAGACTATTACTGTTATATGGTGATTGCCTTAATAGAGATCAGCAGATTCCATTTGGCTAGTAAGCAAAATATTAAAATCAAATTAATGAAATTGTTTGTTTGTTTTATTTAATACATACAATCTTGTCTTTGTGAAGATTGATAAAGACTATTACTGTTATATGGTGATTGCCTTAATAGAGATCAGCAGATTCCATTTGGATTATTCCCTCTGCAGTGAAAGGATACAACGAAGTTTTTAAATGCTAAAATTTTGATAAAATTTAAGCAGCTATATGAAAAGAATGCACTGTATTTTCATATTAAAAATAAATACAATACAGTGTCGATTAACCGGAATGTCGCTTATACAAATGTAATTTTCAATTGTGCAGACTATTTTGGAAAGATTAATATTCAATTTTTTTGAAGAACAATAGAAAACTAATTTATTTTCCATATAAAGCATGCTGGTGGATCCATAATCATTGCTTTATTTAAATTTTACTGAATGTAATTTTCAATTGTGCAGACTATTTTGGAAAGATGAATATTAAATTTTTTTGAAGAACAATAGAAAACTAAGTTATTTTCCATATAAAGCATGCTGGTGGATCCATAATCATTGCTTTATTTAAATTTTACTGTGTTTATGGTATTATTTATGAATGAAATGAAGCAAATGCTAAATAGAAAAATACTAAGAATGTACAAGTCAATTCAGTTTATGAGAGTGTTTTTGGAAAATTCTCATAAGTTGGGGACTAAATTGGAAAAAAATTGTTCTTATGCCCAAAAAAATGCCCATTTTTCAATCAAATATCCTGACATATCTAGTTACTACAACAAAATTACATCAATAATTAATGTTAAAAAAATTCTTAAAGATTGCATTATCAAAATTAAGTCCATAATAACTATATCAACTATAATGCAGAAGTGATACATCAGATAGTTAACCTCTCTTTTAATCTGAAGGATACCGGTTTAACTCTGAATCCTATATTTTTGTATTTCACTTTGAAAATTTGTTGGCTGCCAAAAGTACAAACCTGCTGTCAAATAAGTACAGTACAACCCATGTGCAAATAAGGTACAAAACTAAAACTTAACAAAAACTAACTTAAATGACCCTACTGTCCACCTTATATATCTGCAAATTGACAAAGCATACCAATACCAATCATGGGCCACTCAGTTGTATTTTAGATGGGACATCAATTGAAGGATTTAGTTAGAGTCAAAACCTTCCTCAGAAAATATAGATCTGAGATCCAGGAATGAATCCCAAACTTCAGATTGTAAGGTAATGCTATATCATGCAGCTATCTGACACATTGGATTGTGAAGTACTGATGTCTGAGATAAGATCTCTTGTATAACTTTTGAAATTGGAACTAGATTTTTATTCTGCTCCATGAGTTAAAAGCTAAAACCATTTCACATGACAAATCAGTTTGTTTTTTATATAGATATTTGGCAGAATATATTCTACATGTAGAATAAAATAACACAATTCTGAAATTTTAAAATTGCCTAGTTCATTATGTTTATTTTAGAACAGTTCCAAAATTTTAAATATTTTATGAAAAACACTTGAATGAAAATGATAACAGACATATTACACATTATTTAATTTGATTTACAGCCAACTCATATTATCATACTGTGACGTATTTTAAAATTGCCTAGTTCATTGTTTATTTTAGAACAGTTCCAAAATTTTTAAATATTTTATGAAAAACACTTGAATGAAAATGATAAGACATATTACACATTATTTAATTTGATTTACAGCCAACTCATATTATCATACTGTGACGACAACAGTTATAAAGTCAGTTGTTAGTCCATGCGGTTGATCTGGTTCGATTTCTTGATTCAGATTTTCTGATACACAAAAAAAAATTTTTCTGTATATGTTTAATTCCTGTATTTTTGTGTTAAGTTTATTGTAATAAAGTGGAATGTAATTATTATTAGGGGATATTCAAAATTCCTGGAACTGAACTGTCATAAATTGCAAATTATCTCTATTTCATATTAATACAGAAAAATTTTTTTTTGTGTATGTTTAATTCTGTATTTTTGTGTTGTTTATTGTAATAAAGTGGAATGTAATTATTATTAGGGGGTATTCAAAATTCCTGGAACTGAACTGTCATAAATTGCAAATTATCTCT